>PVLD010032906.1:0-14169 GCA_004027595.1 Dinomys branickii
GGAAAAAGTTCTAAGGAAGGGGGAGGGCCTAGCTCTTCCTCCTTTTCTTTGTCTTCTCCTTCTTTTGGTTTGTTTTGTTTTCCTTTAACAATGCTGGGGAGGGCTGGAGGTACAGCTCAGTGGGGTAAGTGCTTGCCGCTAAGCACTAAGGCCCTGAGTTCGATCCCCGGTCCCGGAAAAAAAAAAAAAAAAAAACAATGCTGGGGATTGAACCTAGGACCTCACACATGCCAGACACGTGAATTAACTCTGCCACTGAGCTACATATCCAAGCCCTAAAATGTCCTTTCCTGTCATATAGCCTGTCTAAGTCCTATGGATCTTTCAAGGGCCACAGTGATGTTGCCCCCTCCTCACCCCGCATAACTCTTCTGGTTCTTTTAAGTTAATTTTCTTTTTATAGCACACATTATTTTCTACTTCGTATTATGGCTATTTAAATTCACAAAAGGTTTTCAGCTTTTACACATTTGACTTTTATAAAATCTATGCAGTCATACATTATACATTAATATACCCAAATGGTCTTTCCACTGAATTTGAATTTGAATGTATCAGGTGACAGACATTTTAAGCTATTGTCAGTCAGCCAGTGCTTAAATCCCTACAGTGAACCCATTTGGTAGAGCAGATTTTGCATAATGCTTCAAATATTTTATTATGTTTTCTCTTATTTTATAAAAATACACATGGAAAATTAAAATGAAAGGATTGTCAGCTAGCATTAGTTCTGTGGTAGAGCACATGGCTAATATGCGTGAGGACCTGGGTTCAATTCCACAGAACTGGAAAACAGACAAAACCCCAAGCATTATCACCACAGTTAGATAAATACTTTGCGTTTAGTTTTTGTTTTTTTGAGACAAGGGCTTACTATGTACTTTAGGCTGGCTGTGGGCTCATTATGTAGCCCAGGCTGGCCTTGAACTCATAATGGTTCTTCCTCAGCCTCCCCAGTACTAGGATTATAGGCCTGTGCCATGGCTCCTGACTTAAATACAGTACTATTAAACAAATCAAAAGCAATGACTTTTGAGTTAAGCATAACAGAGTACCTGGTAACTAGAGATTTGATTATGAGGGGGAAAAACAAAGTAAAAGAATATCTATAGATGATTGAAAATATATCATTGAAAATTGAATCAAAAATGAACAATATAATAATGAAGGAAATGGAAATTTTAGTCTTTATTTATTTTTTATTCATTTATTTATTTTTCATACTGGGGATTGATTGAATCCAGAGCATTTCCATGAAACTACATCCTGAACTTTTTTTTCCTTAGAAACACAGGGTTTTTGTTTTTTGGGTTTTTTGGTCTCTTTGAGACAGGGTTTCACTATGCAGTTCAGGCTGGCCTTGAACTCACTTTGTAGCCTATCCTGGCCTCAAACTCTCAGCGATCCTCCTGCCTCAGTCTCCCAAGTGTTGGGATTACAGGCGTGCACAGTTGCCAAGATTGGGTTCGAATCTGGCAAGCGGTCTGCCTCAGCCTCCTAAAGTGCTGGGATTACAGGCATGTTCCACCCTGCCCTGTTTAGATAGATAACTTTTTAAACTTTTGGCTAAGGAAAAAGAAAAAAGAAAAAAAAAATATATATATATATATATATTCTGGATAGCTACTCAGGTAGTGTCTGACATCTTAGCTTGTGAATTAAAGCCCTATAAATGTGGCATCTGCCTATAATCCCAGTACTTGGGAGGCTGAAGCAGGAGGATTGCCTGAGTTTGGGGCCAGCTGGAGCATATAGTTAGTTCAAGGCCAGTCTGAACTATGCAGCAAGATCCTTTCTAAAAAAAATAATCTTATGAATGAGCTGGGTATGGTGGCATAGTCCTGTAATCACAGCATAGATGAGGCAGGAGGATTGCAAGTTTGAGTCCAGCCTGGGCAACTTAGTGAGACTCTGTCTCAAAATTAAAGAGGAGTTGGAGATACAGCAGTGTGAAAGCACTATATTTAGTTCCCTTAATGTTTTTTTTGAGACAAAGTCTTGCTATGTAGTTCAGGCTAAACTTGAACTCATATAGCCCAGGTCAGCTTCAAACTCATGGTGATCCTGCTGCCTCAAACTCCTGAGGGCTGGGTTCACAAGTGTGCACTACCATTCCAGAATCAGTTTACCAAGGTAGTTACAGGTGTTCCTTGACATACACAAGCATGTATTCTTTTCTTCGTTTCTTTTTATTTATTTTGGGGAGCGGCACTGGGGATTGAACCCAGGGCCTTCATATTGAGCTACATCCCCAGCCCCCTTTTAACATTTTGAGACAGGGTTTCAGTAGGTTGCTATGTTGTGCAGGCTGAGTTGGAACTCATGATCTTCTTTGCCTCACCCCTGCCCCCCGCCCCCGAGTTCTGGGATTACTGGCACGTGCCACCTTGTCAGGCACGTTTTTTATGGCTGTGTGGTAGTCGGGATCAAATCCAGTACAGCAAATATGTGCCACTGAGCTAGACCCTTATGCCTCTTATTTTCTCTAATAAATGATAGAGTCTTGCTATGTTGCTACAGGTTAGCCTTGAACTGGCAGTCCTTCTACCTCAACCTCCTGAGTAGCAGGGACTACAGCATGGACCACTGTACTTGGCTAAGGATTATTTCTTGAAAAAGCATGCATGGTTGAAAACTGTGAATATCAAAAGCAATTTTCTCTCAAGAAATTGTGGTAATAGACTTCATTATATCATTTCTGTTTTAGCTAGGTAAAATTTGTTCTGTGGAAGTAACCTGGGATAACTATCTCTAAATGTGCCTACTTCCCAATGAGGCAACCATTATCAAAATTGTGCAGGGCTAGGGGTACTTGCCTAGCATGTGTGAAGCCCTTGGTTCAATTTCAAGCACTGCACATAAATAAATAAATAACAAGTATTAATGTACCTCATTATTTTTATTGGCTACATTATATACTTTAGTGTGGATATACCACAATTTATGCAACCATTCTTTTATTGATAAGCATGCAGATTTCCGGATGCTTTTATTTCTGTAAGACACACTCTGAACAGCTCCATCAGAGGGTAAGTGTATGTAGCTGAAATTGTGGTTGCTTAATCACCTGGCATTCTTCCCTTTCTTTCCTGCTAACAGAATGGTGCATTTGTTCAGGTATTAAAGTACCCTGGTCTCAGGGAAGCTAGTTCCATTCCCTGATCTATATGTGGCGTGTGATCTAGTTATGGCAAGGAAGATATACAGATAATTTTGCTCAGAGATGTGTCTAGAGAAAAATATCACCTTTCTAGTGCCACAGGCCCGTAATGCCAGTGCTCAGGAGGCTGAGATAGACAGCAGGATTGGCATGAGCTTGAGGCCAGCCTGGACTATATAATGAGAACCTGTCTCAGAAACAAATAACAAAAAACAAACAAAAAAGAGAAAAACCAAACCTTCCTTGACAAAAGCAGAGTGGGCTTTCCCTGGACACTACTATACTTCCATTTTTTTTTCTGCCTTTGAATGTAGTTGTGATATCTAGATTCGACAGCCCATCTTGTGAGTATAATGTATAACGCCTACAGATAAAAAAACTAACATGTAAGTGGGGCATGGTGGCACATGCCTATAACCCTAGCAACTCAGGAAGCTGAGACAGGATTGCAAATTTGAGGCCAGCCTGGATAATTTAGTGAGATCTCTCTCTGTCTCTGTCTCTGTCTCTCTCTTTTGAGACAGGGTCTCGCTATGCAGGTTAGATGGGCCTTGAGCTCAATTTGTAGCTGAGATTAGTCTTGAATTCACAGTGATCCTCCTGCCTCAACCTCCTGAGTTCTGGGATTACAGGTGTGCACCACCACGCTTGGCAAGAACCTGTCCCAAAAGAAAAACTGAGAGGGCAAGGGGTATAGCTCAGTGGCTCAGCAGTAGAGCTCCTCTGGGCCCAATCTCCAGTGTACCCTCTAAAAAAGTCAGTATGTAAAAGATGGTGGAATGGAAAGACAACAAGCTAGGACCTTTCCTTTCTTCTTTTTTTCTCTTTACTATATTTTTTCCCTTTTGCAATGTTGGAGATATAATCCAGGGATGTGAGCATGCTAAGTACACACTTTACACCTACAAAACAAAACAAAACAAAAACCTAACCTAGTGTGGTGGCACACATGTATAATCCCACTATTCAAGAAGGCTGAGGCAGGAGAATCAAAACTTTAAGCCCAGCCTGGTCACTTTAAGGGCTTAGTGTTATTTGTCTTAAAAAATAAAAAGGACTGTAGACGTATCTCAGTGCAAAGGGCTTGGGTTCAATCCCCACTACTGCAAAAACAAAAACAAATAACAAAAACACATCAGTTGTTATTCATTTTAACCAAAAAATAAAGTTGTATATATTTACCGTGTACACTTTGAAATATGTATTGTAGAATTGCTAAATCAAGTTAGTGGATATTAATATTACCTCACATACTTATCTTTTTGTGGTGAGAACATTTAAAATCTATGCTCTTAGCAATCTTCAAGAAGGGAATCCACTTTTTTATAAAAATAAAATCAGGCCCAGCCTGCCACAGGGATGGACTCCTGTAATCCCAACACTCAGGAGCAACATAGCAGGAGGCTGCTGTGAGTTCAAGGTCAGGCAAGGCTACATAGTGAGTTCAAGGTCAGCCTAAACTCCTTAGAGAGACCCTGTCTCAAAATACCAAAACAACAAAAACAAACAAAACCACAAGAAACAAAATTAAAATCAGGCTCAATCTATATTTAAAAATAATACAATCCACTGAGCTGGGTATGTTGATGTATACCTATAATTCCAGAACTCTGGGAGGCTGAGGCAGGATGATCACATGTTCAAGTTCAGCTTGGACAGTTTAATAGTTTAGCAAGACTCTGTCTCAAAATAAAAAGGGCTAGGGACTCTGGGCAATCCCCCTTTCACTCCACACCTACTAAGCACCATTTTATTTCTATGAGTTCAACTTTTTTAGGTTCCACATACCAATGAGATCACAAGATACTGTATTTATCTTTCTAAGCCAAAGTTGTTTACTTAACATAAGGTCTTCCGGATTCTTCCATACTGCCATAAATAACAGGATTTCTCCTCTTCTTTTCCTCCCCCTTCCTCTTCCTCCTCCTCTTTTTTTTTCAGTTCTGGGGACAGAACCCAGCAGTGTGTGTGCTGTGTGTTACTAGAAATGGAACCCAGGCAGTACTGAGGTACCTTTTAATTTCATTTTGAGATAGGGCCTCCCTAAATTTCCCAGACTGGCCTTGAACTTGTGACCCTCCTCAGACTCCCAGATAATAAGATTACATGAGTACACCACTGTGAATGGCTGATTTTTTTTTTAAGACGGAATGGTGCCTAATGTACTTATGCACCCCATTGTGTTGATACATCTGTTCATCAGTGGATACTTTAATACTTGGGCTATTATCAACAGTATTGCTGTAGACACAGGAATGGAATACAACTGTTCTTGAACATATTCATTTTATTTCCTTTGGTTATATGTCCAGTAGTCAGATCAGTGGATCATAGGGTAATTCTATTTTTAATTTTTTGATAATTTCCATAATGTCTATACTAATTTTCACTCCCATGAATAGTATGCAAGGGTTTCCTTTTCTCTTTTGCCACAACTTGTTCTCTTTCTTTCTTCCTTCCCTTTTTTTTTTTTTTTTGGTTTTTTTTTCGAGACAAGGTCTTACTATGTAACCCAGGCTGGCCTCAAACTCACAGTGATCCTCCAGTCTTAGCCTCCAAAGTGCTGGGGTTACAGGTGTGCACCACTGCACCTGGCATATTTCTTTTTTTCATAATATCCATTCTAAAAGGTGTGAGTTGAAGGTTACATTTTTTTTTCAGTACTGGGAATTGAATACAGTATTTTCACAATGAGCGACATCCCCAATCCTGTATCTATCTGTCTATCTATCTGTCATTTTTTGTGGCACTGGGGATTGAGCCCAGGGCCTTCCCACTGAATTACATCCCCAGCCCTTTATTATTTTGACTGTGACGGAAGGTATCACTAAATTGGTAAGTTGCCCAGACGGGGCTGGAATGTATGATGCTCCTGCCTCGGGCTGTGCTAGGATCACTGGCCCACAACCTAGCCAATAGTATAGATTTTTTGTTATATTACTCTACGTTACTTTCCAAAAATAAAGAAAAAGGTAGCAGTGGCTTAGTGCAGTGGTGTTCATCTGTAGTTCTAGCTACTTCAGAGGCTGAGGCAGGAGGATTAGAAGTTTGAAATCAGCCCGGGCAATTTACCAAGACCTTGTCTCAAAATTAAAAATAAAAAAAAGGATTTAGAATGTAGCTCAGTGGTCAAGTCCCTCTGGATTCAATCACTAGCACCACCACCACCACCAAAAAAGGCATGACTCATACTCCTAACAGCAGTGGATGGATACAGGGAAATGGACACTTACCTGGAATGTATTTTATTTTTCAAGCATCATTTATTTGTGTGTATATGTAATTTATTTTTCTATATGGCCTAAGGTAGGGATCTAGCTTTGCTTTCTTTTCTGTTGGCTAAGCAATTTTGAAAGGACCATTTCATAATAAACTGTGTTTTTGCACAGAATTGAAATTGAGATATATTTATATTTTCTGTAGTTACTGCTTTTAGCTTCTTACCTTCTCCTCATCCTTCAAGGTTTCTGTTGACTGAGGGAAAGGGACATGGCAAGAAGATAAAATGCAGAGTTCATGTGCCATCTCTTTTCCTTGTTTTCATGTTTCAAAAACCCAAGTCCTAGGTCAGGCATGGTGGCACATGCCTGTAATCCCAGCACCTTTGAGGCTGAGGCAGGAGGATCACTGTGAGTTTGAGGCCAGCCTTGGCTACACAGTGACTTCAAGACCAACCTGAACTACACAGTGAGATCTGTGTCAACAAACAAAACAAAACAAACAGCCAAACAAAAAACCCAAGTCCTTTGGGAAAGAGGATTAGGGATATTGATAAAGTGACTAGGGAGAAGGATTTTATGCAGCCTAAAGACAGATTCTGGGGCCGGAGATACAGCTCAGAAGCACAAGCACCTGCATGGCAAGTGCAAGGTCTTGAGTTTGATTCCTGGTGCCAAAAAAAAAAGGCAGATTTTGTCCCTTCCTACCCTCCCAGGGTTGGGGATAACGTAATGCCATCAGGGAGCTCCTTAGGTTCTAGGTAGAGAGGATCCATCCTTTGTTTCTTGGCACCATCCTTGCATAGACAGCAAAGCTTGAAAGAGCTCTTCTGGGTAACCTTAACAAAAATTCTCACATCATTTGCAGGGCCCCAATTTAACAAAGGCCTAACTGAGCATGAAGGAACACTGTGGACAGTGTTCTGCTAATCTTTATGGCCTGCTAACCAAAGATTTAATAGAGCCCTGCTCTGGAGCCTCAGAACTGTAAAATAGCTGAGAACTATGTCTTGAGCCTGGATTGAAGGAACATGAAGAAAACTTAAGATCCAGGCGAGGTGGCTCATGCTGTAATCTGAGCTACTCCAGAGGCTGAGGTAATTTAGTGAGATCCTCTTGCAAAAAACAAAAACCAAGCCGGGCATAGTGGTTGAGGCAGGAGGATTGCAGTCAGTTTGAGATCAGCCTGGGCTACATAGTGAGTTCAAAGAGAGCCTAAACTACAAGCGAGATCCTGTCTCAAACCACCCCTGCACACACACACACACACACACACACACACACACAAATCAAAAGAGGAAAAGCAAAAAAAAACAAGAGGAGTAGAGAGGAGGAGGAGCAGAAATTTAAGCCCCCAGGAATGGGGAAAGTGGGAGCCTAAAGTTAAATGGAATCATAGACAATAAAGAGACAAAACGTTTAAGAGCATGAACTCTAAACTAAACTGACTGGGTTCACATTCTAGCTCTGCCAGTCACTTGCTGAGTTAACCTGGGCAAGTTACTTAATCTCCTGTGCCTTGATTTACTAATTTGAAAGTGATGTTAGTAATGACACCATAGGATTCAATGGGTTATATAAAGCTCACAGTAAATGCTATTTAATTATTAGCTGTTATTATTATTATACATTTTAGTTGCTAGACTATAATTCCTACATCTTATAAGAAAGAAACACTCTACCACTGAGCTACACCCCAGCTAAGACTTTTTTGTAAGACCATTTCTTGCAGAAATATATAGAGGGGTCATTGGAAGGGAGGGAAGAAGAGAGGAAGGAAAAGGAGACTGTGAAGCCTTATGCATTAGCCCTGAGGTTGAAGTTTCTGATTCTCAGAAAAATACATTATTACAGACTGTTCATTCCTAAAATAACTGATCACCTTCCTGAGAGGTACGGTTTCTTCAAGTAACTCCAGCTCAGGTTCTATAACCTGGCTCTATGGGGACTTTTCAGAGGAGTTCACATCCTGAACACTTGGCAAGTTTTAGAGAATCAGTATGAATTAACTCATTTTTAGGCTCTCCAAGAGTCATCTGCTAAGGCAGTTTGCCTCCATGTATAGGCTCTGGGTAATGTGGAAAGACTGCCTAGGAATAGGAGACCAGATTCCACAGCGGGGTTAGAGAAATTGTATTGGTAGTCTGCAATGTGGAGCGTGTTTCTAAGTCACTAAGCCAAAGAGACCTCCTCACTTCTGAGGTAGGCAATGCTTATCCTTACTCAGGGGACATTTAACTTGTTCGAGGATGAAGGAGAGGCTTCTGGGAGGACATTAATAACTCCTAGATGATCCAGGCCAGTAATTCCACCAGAACCAAGGCTTGCCTGGAGAAAAGATTACCCAGTTTGATGAATAGGAACATCACAAATGTCAGTTGAAGCTGGGCATAGTGGCACATAGCTGCAATTCTAGCACTCAGGAGGCTGAGGCAGGAGGATCGCCATAAATTTGTGAACAGCCTGGACTATATAGTGAATTTAAAGGCAGCCTGGAATGCATTACCAAACCCTGTCTCAAAGAAAAGAAGAGAAAAGAAAAGAAATAAAATGCCATTGAGAGACAGTGGAAACCAGTGGGTAGAAAGGGGATGTTCCCTAACACACATTGGTGAATAGCTGTAATTGCCTATTCCCCTTTCTGCCCACATTGGCATTTGTATTGAGTTCTGGACTAGGTTGTCTCAGATAGAGGAGCACATACATCAGTAAGAGGTCTACATTGAAAGCAACCTGTCTTTGGATGGGAACACGCTTGGTTTTCAAATTTCTAAAGCTCATAAAAGTCACACTACTTAATAGTTATTGAATCAACGTTTGCCTGTTAAAGAAGCACTTGGAAGAGTTCACATCTGAGGAGGATGAAGGGTGAACATTTTCACATATTGTTCGGTATTGATTACAGCATCAGGCTCAGAGATAAAGGCAGAGGGACAGGGCCACAACTGAGTTGAGTTCTTTGTTTTGTAAAAGTGGGTGTGCATAGTGGTGGTAGGAGTATGTGGTCCCTGAGAAATAGAAAGCATGGCCACAAGTGTCTAGTTACCGTCTATGTGAGTCAGGACCTACAAAGATTTGGAATAACTTGTTAATCTTTCAAACTGCCCCTTCGTGGTAGTTTGGCTACTCTTCCAAGTGTTTTCCCCACACTAGTCAATAATTCAACAGAGGAAAAGACTATCTTCAGGAGTGTGAGGAAAGGAGTGTGGGAAATTCAGCTAATTGTAAATACAGAGACTCTCAAAATATAGTGTTGCTATTAACTGGAGAAATCACACCTTTATTCTTTCAAATTTGTAAGGAAGGAAGACCTCTACAGGTGGAGTGGCTGAATCTCACCCTGTCGCTTGCACAACTGTAAGATGAGGCTTTGAATTTAGGGCAATAGTCTGGTTTTCTTTTCTTTCTTTTTCTTTGTCTTTTTTGAGACAGGTTCTTGCTATATAGTTCAGGCTGGCTTTGAGCTCACTTTGTACCCCAGGCTGGTTTCAAACTCACAATGATCCTCCTGCCTCAGCCTCCTGAGTGCTGTGATTATAGGTGTGAGGCACCACTTCGGTTTTCTTACATGTTCAGCAACATTGGGATTAACAAGTGTTCTTCAAGAGGCAAGGGGTAGAACCTGACCCAGGTCTACCAGGCCTCCTATCTGATTTATTTATTTATTTATTTATTTATTTATTTTTGTGGCGCTGGAGATTTAAAAGCCTCTTATCTTTACATTCCATTTGGACCTTAGAAGCCACAGTTAAAGTTGAGAGGGCTGTTGTTTTGTTTTCTGAGTTACGGTCTTGGTATGTAGTTCAGGCTAGTTTTGAACTCACTGTGTAGCCCAGATTGGCCTCGAACTCCTGGTGATCCTCTTGTTTTAGCCACCTGAGTGTGGAGATTATGAGCATGCACAACCACACCTGGCTGACAGTACCTTTTTAAACTACGGGAAACGGCAGGGATCTACAGTAGGAAAAGAAAAATAGTTGTAGAGGGAAGAGGTTGGGCCCTGAGGCTGGGTCATTGAAAAGAGTAGCCTGGTGTTTTCCACACAGCCTGTTATTTAAGGCATCCTGCTAAGCCCTTGAGGGGCTTTGGAAAAGAAATCTTATCTTTTAGGAGTTTTCTTTCAGGTGCTATGACACCAGAAGTATCCTGAGGGGCTGAAAAATGCTTGAGCTCTGGACAAAGAACACCTGGGCTTAGGTTTTAATTCCTCTGTACATAGTTGTGTGAACTTGAATAAGTCATGTCCATTTTCTCTCCTAAGCCTGTTTCCTCTGTCAAACCATGATCGATGTAGTGAGAATTCCAGAAAAAATTCTGCGCTAGACCTCACGTAGCACAGGAAGCAGTTTTAAAATTAAGCCACTGAACTGAAGTTAACGCGTACTGAAAGCTCAATGAAGACAGCATTTACTACCAGCAAAGAGGACCTGGGAATTTTTCAGGTAGATGGACAGTAGGAGACTGAGGGCCAGCTACAGGGGAAGGTAGCCTCTTCGCATGCGCGCAGTCCAGGAACCCAACCGAGCAGCGAGGGGGCGGGGCCAGGTTTCTGAAGGGGTTGCTATGGCACCGAGGGGCCAAGAGAGGTTAACTGAACCCTTAAAACATTGCACCCTCCCCCACCCACCATCGCCAGGGCCGAGGGCCATTGTTCCCTGCAAAATGGCGTCAGTAATCCTCCTCCCGGTCACAGGCCTAAGTAACGCTGCGAGTGGAAGTGAGACTGAAGGTGAAAACAAAAACTACAATTCCCAGGATACACTGCACTTGCCTGTGAGGCGCAGGGCACGTGCCCAGGCCTAGCGGTTACAGGCCGTCAAAATTCCATTTCAGAGCTTAGCTTTCCTTTCCCATCCCCGCTTTGGTTGTTGCCCAGCCCCCGCGCGCGCGCACTGCAGTCCTGGGAGGGGGGGAACATGCCATGGCCGTTGCCCTCGCAACGTAACCGAGAGACCGGTATTTGTAAATCTGTGCTTCGACTTTTAATATCAAAGCCCGCAGGTAGGAGTCTCGCGAGAAAAACTGGGAGTTGAAAAAAGGGAGCTAGGGTGGTGGGTGAAAAGGTGCTGGCGGGTACCACATCTCTATAGAGCTACCACGTTGAATGGCTTGCTGAGAACTGAGTGGGCGCTGGGTGGCTAGGAAGTAGTGAATGCTTGGACTTTTTTTCCTCTCTTTTGAGGGAGTGGGCAAAGCTGCCGTGAAGAGAACGAGATTCAGAACACATGAGATGTTACGCGTGACTCCTTACTGAAATTTTCTTTTTGGAGATTTGGAGAGGAAAAACCTTTCTCCTCGACGCGCATCCCTCTCTCCTGCTGCGCGGGAGAAGGCGGGGGAGGCGTGTGCACGCTCCAGTTGGCTAGCTACTCGGCACCTCGTTGCGATAGGGGTTGCTCCGAGTTAGGGCTGCTCCGTTGGCGATCGCTGCCCCTCCCCCTCTTCTTTTCTCCCCTTCCTTCCCCGCCCCCCTCCGCCCCTCTCTATCCGTCTGAATTCCCTGGCTGGAGTACGCGTGCGCTGGTTCAGCTCCCTTGGAGCGCGAGCTTGGGCTCCTACCCTGCTCCTTTAACCCCGCCCGCTCTTTACCTACCGGCCGTAGCTGGCCCGGTGGGCTCGCGGGGAGACGCTCGCGCGCGCGCGCGCACACAACACGGAGCAGAGCTGAGACGTCGAGGAGGGGAGTGAGAAGCATCGGAAGAAGCGATAGAGGAGGAGGCGGTGTGTTTGTGTGTGTGTATGTCTCTGTTCTACTGTGTGACTCGTCGGGGGGCTGGAGGAGGTTTGAGAAGGCGAGGAAGAAGCAAAAAGTCAATCTCTCTTCTTGAAAGCGCCTAGTCTGGTGAGGGTCCCGGGCGGGTTGGGACGCGGGGAGAGAGGGAGGAGGCCGGGGGGCGTGTCTGGGATCGGGCTGAGAGATGAATGGGCCAGGGATGAATGGAGGGAGACGGCGGCGGCCAAGTCTGTTCCGAGTAAGTGTCCTAGTGGGGGCCGGCTTGACTGAGGCCAGGTGAGTGCCATCACGAGTAGGTACTGGAGGAGTCTGGATTGGGATCTTTGGGGTTGTCGGAGCTGCTGTCAAAGTGACGGATTAGGCGGAGAGAAAAATTAAGAGGCAGAAAGTGGGGAAGGGTAGATTTGAGGTTGAAATGCATTTTTTTCTTTTCGTTTTTGTTTGGGGGATCGAAACTTTGGGAGCAGATGGAAGACCAGGGGACAGGGAAGGAGAGGAGGACACAAGAGGAAGACCAGCAGACAGTTGACAAAGGACTGAGTAATCATTTAAGTGAGATTGAGGCTACTGAAAGAGAAGATCGCTTCGGATATGGGAAGTTGAGTAGGGTTTCAGTGTTTGAATTGATGGAAATTGGGTGGGGTAAAGAGTGGATTTAATTTTTAGGTCCAGATGATGTGTGATGTGTGTGTCGACTGATCAGAGTGAGGAATGTTGCAGTCTGGTTTTGTGAATGTGTTAGGTTCAAGGGGAGTTGAGAAGTGTTGTTTGGGGAGGGGCACTGTGTGCTGTGTGACTAACATGTTGGGAATGGCAAGGAGATAGCATGATAGGGATCGGGTAAAAGTGAGATGGCTTCGCTGTGTGGAAAGAGGTTTTGTTTGACTAGAGAGTGGTGAAACATTTATGTAGTGGGGTGTGGGGGAAAGCCCTGTACGTGTGTATCTCCGTATCTCACGAGTTGGAAGATGTTAAAATGAGGCTGAATCTCAAAACAGATGCAAGTAGTACAGCTTATTCCTTTTTAAGAGTTACTGCTGAGGCAATTATATGAATAGCCTTTGAGTGGTGAAAATCTGATTAGTAATGATTGCATCCTATTTTTGGAGGCTTTGTTACCTGGTTTTCATTGTAGTAAGTTTGAATACCAAGAAAACCTTTAAAGAGGTCTTAGTATATGACACAGAGCCACAGGTGTCTTCTCGAAATCTCTATCTTTGGATTGATGAACTTAAAAATTGTTTAAGCCCAACACTCCAAAGGAAAGATACCTTGCATTAAAATACAGCTAAAATGTACTAAGGCTGATTTTGAGTGCTTAAATAATTATACATGATATTTTGGACCTTTTGAATTTATCTCGTTTGAAAATTGGCATTTTAGTTTTGGCGTGAGTTTAAATTACAACAGATTATTTGGACATTTTGTTCTCTGAATATATCATTTCTGGTAAGGATGTCTTACAGTTTTATTCTGTTCTGGGTCAAGATTTATTGTTATGGGTTTCTAACTTTTCATGAATTTTTTTTACAAATTTTCCTGACGTGTATTGAGTTCTCTTGGAAGTGATGCAAGTTCGAGAAGGTGTCTTGTATTCTGTTTTGATATTGGAAACAATGTAATCTTTTTTATGGCTACCCATAGTTTGAATACAAAAGTTAGTACTATCTTCATAATTTGTCAGATTGAGGTGAATACTTAGTGTATGTGTGTGTGTGTGTGTGTGTGTATGTATATATATATATATATATATATATATATATATACATACAGAGAGAGAGAGAGAGAGAGAGAGAAGTTATCTATAGCCTCTCTGCCAGGAGAGAGAGAGAGAGAGAGAAGTTATCTATATCCTCTGTGCCAGGCAAAGGGTCACCTAGTTTTGAACTACAGAGGCTAGAAAATGTAACCGTTGTATATTTGGGAACTGGAGTGAGATAAGCCTGGAATCTTAAGGCTGAGGTGAAGGACTGGATTTATCTCTGCCTTCAAAAATTCTTTTTCTTTTCTTTTGTATCTTTTGGAGACAGTGTCTTCCTGTATAGTTCAGGCTGGCC
>PVLD010032907.1:0-14169 GCA_004027595.1 Dinomys branickii
TCTCTTCCATAAATTTGTTATTAGCCTCTTGTCAGACACACTATTTTGTGATGAGGGTTTCTTTCTTCTTCAGCTCAGTATAATGCAAAATAGTGTTCGCGCTTGTATTTTCTTGTCATCAGTGCAAGTCCTAACTTTTTTGAGATTTTCTAAGTTTATGCAAATAAATGAAGATTTTTGAAATGATAAAAATAATCTTACGGAAAAGCTAGAAACCAAAAGTTACTTAATGTACATTTGGAAGGATTTTCAAACTTCCTTGGTTCATGCTTATAGTAAAGAGCTTGCAAATAACTAGTGATTTGAAAGTATGGAAGGAAAGGCTAGGTACGTTGACTTTTCTGCCCTGGGGTCTTGAAGTGAAGACTGATTTCAGTGGCGCTTACCTTTCCTTCATTTGCCTTCCCCTTTAAGTTGCACATTTTATGATGTTGACTGGCTCTGAATTGTTTTCTATTAGAAGTCAGGAGTGGCAGTGTCTGCAGTTAGTTGGAGTTTGCTGGCAGTTTGTCTAAGAGGTAATACTAAAAAGAAAGGGGTTTAGATCTCACTGCAACAGATTGTGTAGAATTATCTGGAGACTTGTTGAAATAGAGGCCATTCATATGTAGAACATATAGTATGTAAGTAAAGCACACTTGCAAGTCACTTACTGTTTTTTGTTTAAAATAAACTTAAATTCCAAACTGATTCTTAAGTAATAGATTGCAGTGGTTGTCTTACATAGCAGTGGGAGAAGGGCTGTACAATAAAGTTATGTAAACTTCCTAGCACATAGTTTATTAACTTTTAATTTGCTACTTGTGTTTTTTTGAAACTTTTTAACCATCTAAAAGTTCTAATGAAAAATAGTTTTGGTGTAAGTTAGTAGACTATTTCAAATTATATATATTATCATCATAGCAAGGTTATTCTATTACACAGTGCAAATAGGCAATTTCTAACATAATTAAATATTTTGAGATACATTAGCTTAATAGAATCACTAAGTAGAAACTCTGGCCAAAATTGGGACGAGGATTTAAAAAAATAATTTTTTAGAATAAGAAACATACTTGGGTAGAAAGTGAACTGTTAGTGGTTAGGTCATATTTTTAAGGGCCAAGATAAGTGTACAGTATCATGGAGTAGTAGAGGTTTTTTGTTTTTTTTCCCCTATCCCTTTTACTGTGGTAAAAGAAGGTGATCTAGAGATCTAGAAGTGTGATCTTGTGTCGGAAATCTTACCCCAGAAAATCCTGGTCATGCTTAGGAAGACCTTCGATTATCTCAAACAAATTATTGAATGGTAGATCTTAATGTATAGAAATTCACCTTCCATTAAAGAGACGTGTCAGTTATTTTTAGAATGATGTTCCTTTTGCCAGAAGTATTTAATTGTAGAAAAACTTGTGACTTTCAGTCATGTCACATGTTCTACACAAAATGGTGTACAGTGTAATATTGGATGTAGGATATTTGTTTTCTCAAGTGTAAGTAGCTTAGATTGGAAAATCCTTTTATTTATTTTACCTTTTTAAAATTACAGAATCACTACTTTTCACTAAAGAAATGTTGGGAGACATATAGCACATGATAGAAGTAATAAGTTAATTGTAATATACCTCACAAAGACAAATCAATCACTGTTTATACCTGAGTGAATATTTTGTGTACATGTAACTTGCATTTTATGGAAAAAATTATAGTTTATGTACAGCTTCACCTATGTATATATTCAGAACATTATCCTGAGAGAAATAATTTGCTAGAATGTTCTTCATAAACGAGAAGTGTATCACTTTATTTGGTACGTAAGTTATTTTTATTTTTTCCTTGTTATGTTATACAGTATTTTAATGACTATTTCTGTACATACATCGTGGTTAGCATCTTGTTTGTACAGGATGAAAATGACCATTTTATTCATGATTATTAAAGTAATAAAGGGAGGGAATGTAGGTCAGTAGAGTGCTTGTCTAGCATATTTGAAGCCCTAGGTTCAATCCCTAACATTGTAACAAAAGCAAGACGAAGAAACTAGCCTGTATTTATTTTAATTTAACACAGAAATGTTTTAAAGTGTACCTTCTCAAAATTCTGGTTACATAGTCTCTTATTTGATTAGTCATATTTCAGACTTGTTAACACATGTATGTGCAGATATAAACATTTATTTTGATTAAAAATGCTTTTGCTTTTTGTAACTACCTCATTACATTATTCTGGTTCAGTAAAAACAATATAATAGTACAATATAAAAGCTATCTTCTATACCATTGTATTGATGTGCCAGTCTGTGTAACCTATTAATCATTGTTGCATGTGTACTTTGTTTTTGGTATTTCAGTATTATAAACATCCCTGTACTAATTCTCTGCTGACACACCAGCTTTTTTTTTTTTTTTTCCATTTTTCTTTTACTCCTGGAATTGTTTTCTGGGAATATAATTTAAAAGTGAAATTTTGGGTTTAGAGGGTATTTGCTTTTAAAAATCAGATACTTTTAATTGTTCATTTAAACTTATTTTTAAATAAGATTACCTGATTTGTTTCCTTTTCAAGTGGGAATAGTTTTTTCTCCCTTAGAGGGAAAAGATAGGAGTGGAGGCAAAGGTTATGAGCAGCAGCCTGATATGTCACACTGCTTGCGTGGATTCTGGTAATGTTGGGGAGTAATTCATCCAGTTACTTAACCTCTCCGGAGCAGGTTTTCTGATCTACAGAGTGCTGATGGTATATTCCTTACAGGATTATTGTAGCGTGATTGCATATTCAGTATACTTTATGTAACATAGTGCCTACGTGTGCTGGACTCTCAAAGCAAAGCCCACCATTATTTGTTACTGTTATTCCAGCTACTGTTCTTCTCTCTGCTAATATCATGGTTGTTATTTTTACTATTAATACAATAATATTCTTTCCCATTCCATGGCTTTAGTTGATAAAATCTTAACAAGAAAAGAAGAGAAAGAAAAAAGTCAGGATAGTGAGAAACAGCAAAAGTAATTTCTTTATGTATCTATGGTAAAAATGGAAAAAGTAGTGTTTCTGTAATTTTTTAAAGAAGGAACCAGAAACCTGAGTCTGTAAAGCTGTATTCACTGATGGACCAATAGGTAGGAAATTTTGCATATGTCACCTTATTGTTTCTCATCACATCTGATTTCAGGGAAATTATTATAATGTCTGCCAGATGCATGTGTAGACAAAATTTAAAGCCAGAGGTTGATAATGTATAAATAAAATAAGATTTTATACTACAAAAGAGTGAACCTTCTAGATGACTACAGGCCACTCATTTAAATTTAAAGCTTTTTTCCCCTTAAATGCAATTTTTTTCTAGTGTCTTCTTAAAGAGACCATATTGGGAAAATATAATCTTTTCTTGGTGATTCAGGTTGATAACTATCAATATATGCACTATGGCACAGCAAGGAATGTATGATTATGGGGTGACCTGACAGTGGTCCCAGACTCTTACTTTTTGTGTTTCATGAGAAATGCCCTAAAATCCCAACATATATCATGAAAACATAAGTAGAGGAACCAATAGATGATGGTGACTGAGCAAGACCTAATTATTAAATTAATGCTTGTAGCAGTATACAGTAATTACTAGTTTCAGAATTTATAGTATCCTTTGATGTTTTGTATACTCAAGTGAATTAATTACAGAAGAGGGAAAGTATAAAGATTCAAGTTCTTATCTCTGCAATTTCACCCAATTTAAGTGACTATAACTCAGTGCTCTGTGAACATCATGATGGAAAAGAAACATGGTTTTACTATTTCCCTTATTAAGAATGAAAAAAATACTTAATATACCACACAAGAAAAACTCCTGTCCCTTAAAAGAACTAAGATTTTGGCTAGATAAAGTGGTTCCAATGTAAATTATAAAATTATTATTTGAACTAGCTGTTCTAAACATTTTAGGTATTTTAGGTAGTTTTAATTCTCACAGCGGTTCTGTGAGGTAGTAAGTACTGTATTGTTACTGTTTTTTAGGTCAGGAAACTTGAAGTACAGAGAGATGACAGCAAAGTTCAGGGCCAAGGTTAGAATTTGGGCTGGATGGCATAAAAATTCATATTCCTAACCTATCTCAATTATAGAAAAATACTGAATCTTCCTTATTCCAGTTGGCCCATCATATCCACCAGTTCCACATCTGCATATTCAATCAGCTGTGGATAAAACATTTGAAAAAAATTGCATTTGCACTGAACCTGTGTAGACCTTTTTAATGTAACTTTATTCCCTAATAATATGGTATAACAGATATTTATGTAGTATTTGCATTGTCTTTGGTACTGTAATCTAGAGATAATTTTAAATGTATGGTAGAGTGTATGTAGGTTTATGCAATTACCGTATCATTCTATAGAAAGGACTTAATCATCTCTGGTTTTGGGTATCTGCAAGGGTCCTGTGCTCAGTCGTACACAGATACTGAGGGATAGCTGTAACTTACCAAATCCATCAGTTTTTCTTTTCCTTTTATAGCATTATAAATTAAATCTTTAAGCCCACTTGAGGTATTGTGAAATAATAATTTCCCTTCAGTATTCAAACAATGATACCATCAATGAGTGAGTATACTTATCCAGTAATATACTGCTTTTCCATAAGGAATACAAGAAAATTTCTTCAAAAATTTCCTCTAACAATACACAAATACACGTTATTCTCCAAATTCTGTACACAGTCACAGATGAGGTTTAAAAATCCAAATGTGGTAGCCCTTAGAGAGTGCATTGCTCAGGTAGGAATCTACCTGCTGTCAGATGCCCTTCAGTAATCTGTAGGCAGTGACTTCCTGTAGTGAGATTTGATGTAAATTTGTTGGACCCAAACTGTATTTTTTAAAAGAATGGAAGCTGTTGAGATATATAGTAAATACTGTTTTATGAAATTTAGTTTCAGAAACAGGTAGATAAAACAAATAGAGGAATGTTTCTTTCACTATTCTATCAGAAAGGTAAACGAGTGATGTGCAGGAAAATGAATGCACTGTGAGACCAGAATGTTGATTTAAATAAATCAGGCACACAAGCTTAAATACTGCATGGTTTCTCTTATATGAGAAGCCCAAACTATAAATAAAGAACAAAGTAAAAGTTAGAAGGAAGATAGTTTTTCTCAAATGAGAAGGGGACCAGGAGATGGTGGGGTAGGAAATGAAAAAGGGAATCAAGATGTGGGATGTACAGGTATCAACTTTACACTAATGTAAATATCAGGTACTGAAAACATAACTAATAAAAAAGCAGAACAAAACAAAGCAAAAGATTGAAAGGACCACCCAACAACTCTTAGAGTCTGTCTTTGCCATTCTCTTATGCTAATATTGCTGAATAATTCCTAGTCTTTTTTGTTATAAATCTTTAGAGTGTGTGTGTGTGTGTGGGGGGTTCTTTGAGGGAAGTGATGGGTTGATTAGAATTAAACTGAGACTATAGATATTTCCTGAATATGCTCATTGAGTTAGTATCTAATGGTGGTGATTTCTCATTTTGTTACATTTAGCTGTGTGGTACAGCTAACCATACGGCAATTATTTGAGCCTTAGACCTGGTAATTTAGAGACTACTCAGTAAAATCACTGCATTTTAAAGTATGCTTACATATGAGAGAATCCCTTTTTGAGATATAGAGAATCTTTATATTAAGACTTAAATATCTTGTGGTGCTGTTGACACTAGCTAGATTTGAACCAAAATATAGTGGTGAAGCTGCACAATTTCATGTACAATTGTTTTCCTAAAATGGTATGTTTGCAGCTCTGTGTTAAGTATTTTTATTAGAAAATGAAAGCCAGACATGGTGGTGCACGTCTGTAATTCCAGCACTTGGGAAGCTGAGGCAGGAGGATCATTGGGAGCTTGAGGCCAGCCTGGGCCTACATAGTTCTAGGGATAGGCTGAACTATCCAATGAGACCTTGTCTCAAAAAAAAAAAGAAAGTGAGTATACGTTACCTTTTGTACATTGAGCTTCATATTAATTATTTGCAATATTTTTGGCTTAAAAATTTTGTGACTTTTAATAAAGTAAATAATTGCTTGAATTTTGTCTGATTTGTCTTTCAATATAGGTTTTTCTTAAAGGCATGTCTCATGTGAATCCCATAGATTATATTACAAAAATTACTATATACATATGTATGTCAGTGGTGAGCAATTATTTAAATTAAAATACTGAATTATTTCTTAACTAGTTTAATTAGGTAAAGGGTTTGATGAGGAAAGCAATTTTAAGTACAGTTGTTTGGTTAGAAGATATCACCTCTTTTCTAAGTTTTTTTTGAGCATAGGCAATTGTAAGCTTATTCTCTTTTTAAAAAGGGTTAATTTAAAAGTGACATTTTCTTCAGACTAACAGCTACTTTAGAGAGGTTGCCAAGACTTGAATGAGGGGCTGGGGACATAACTCATTTGCCTGCCTGGCAAATGCAAGGCCCTGGTTCTGATTCCCAGTACCCCCCCAATCCCCCAGAAAAGACTTGAATGTATAAAATTGGGAAGCAGTATGTATTCCCTTTATTTTGAGATTTTGTTTGAAACAATTATTGTGTTTAAACAATTATTGAGGTAACCTCTCCTCTATCGTACATGGAAGTAATTTTGACTAGTGATGACTTTAGAGTCCTATAGGTACAATCAGTATGCTGTTTTTCTTTTCTTTTTAGTATAAACTTTTTGTTTGGATGTATCTATTTAATTACATTGTAATTAATGTAATCTAGTTAATTATATTTAATTACATTGGATGACATTTGTTTTTTCAGATAACTTAGCCTCAACCAACTGCTTTATTGATTGGACCAAATTTGGCAGGTTTTTCAGAAAGACATATGATGGGTTGGCACACAGAAATGTCACATTCCAATCACGACTTGAGAAATGGTTGGATTGCCTGTCCTACTAGGAGGTATTCTTAAAATTAGTTATCCTGTTATATCAGTACATATATCTCCCATTAAGAGACGTTTTGTTATTATCCGAATCAAAAATCATAATGATATTTATAAATTCATAGAAATTACCATTCTAGACATCAGTGGGTCAAATATTTTTGGATTCCTCGTTTTTTATAGTCCCTGTAAATTGGAAAATCATGTCTCATAGTGCATAATGTACTCTATTTGTGCTAATAACTGACATGTGTTTTCCAGAAATAATGAATTTTTATCATTTATATTCTATATGGGAATGTGTCACTTTGCAGTATTTTTCTCAGGTTCTATGACACTAGAACTTAAAAAATACAAAATTTTGCTCATTAGAATTATATCTTCAAGCGCTATATAAGATGTGAGACTCTTGCAGCATAGACAAGCCGTATTATTTATATATATATCTCAAAAGAAAGTTAGTGAAATTCATACTGAAGTTTGTTTTATAAGTCAAACAGTGTCGAGTTTCCATGAAAAAATGACTTGCAGTGTTTTAAAAACTTTTACTAAAGTACATTTTTAAAGCTCTGAAACTCATTTTAGATTTTTGTCTTTTAATTACTCTTTAAGTGTGTCCTGGTTGTTTTAAGACTCAGTAGTAGAAAACTGAGCAACAAAATAAAGCCAAAGGTCAGAGTATAAAAAGTTGTGGGAATAATAGAATGCAGAGAGTTTTAGTACTTTTTGTTAAATTTAATAGATACAAAAGTACAGTAAAAGTTATAATTAAAATCCCATGATGATTCCATGAACAATTTAATTACTGTATGAACAATTCATTGTACAAAATCTTTAGTAGATCTGTTACTTATTGTACACTTGCATATATATTACCTTACTGTATTTTACTTTCTGTTATCTAGTAGACTATATTTAACTTCAACCACATTTATATGTATTAATTAAGTCATTTTCTTTTATAGTGATGCTTTATAATCTTTTATAAGTCATTTTTAATCAATTGTTTTGCAAGTAGCAGAACTCATATATATATAAAATATTCTGTCTGTAGGCTTTCATTATATAAAATAAAGGTAACTAAAATGTAGTGAGAAAATTAGATCTTTATTTCCCCATCTTTGTGGCTTTCTTTGTGTGTATAAAGAACCCAGGAGTTACTTCATGCTAATGAATAGTTTTTGGGTCTAGGAGCTTGCTTTACAGGTTGTCTCAAGATTGTAACACAGCTAACTAAAACTAAATAAAGCTCTGTGGAATGGTATATTTCTTCTTTATGTAGAGCATGTTAAAGTTATTTCCAATTTTTATTATTATTTTTTATTCTCTTTAATGTTTGATCAATCTTCCATTCTTACATCTGGTAATCGGAGCAACTTTGGTGAAGATACGATATGTAATATATCAACCACTGTTAACTCTATCATTTTCTTTTGAAACCCAGTATCATTTTTATTGTTTTTGCTTTGTTTTATTTTTGTCTATGTTGTTGTTATTTTGCTATTGTTTTTTTATTCTCTTAAAAAAACCCTATAGTAAAAAATTGTCCATGTGGAGATAAAGTTACAGAAAAGAAATAGATCTTCATAGTTACTAATTTTTATAACTGTCCAGATAATAGTATAGAAAGTTTGAATCATACCTTTAAATGAAACAATTATCTTTCTATTTAAAGCATTTTAAAATACAACTGCAAAAGTTAAAGTTGAGAAAATCCGTAAGTTTCTTTGTCTGTGGAGTGGGCTGTTTTGAACAGGTGATGGTAGAAAGGCAGAATTAGCATCTCTCTGTAAGGGCACTGCAATTCACATCTTTGACAGAACCCAGTATTAAATGTTAAATGTATTTTCTCTGCTGCTGACTGAACTTTTGAAAATTATTTTATTTTTTAAATTCCTAAACTTCTTGAGTCACAGAAGTAAATATTAAATCATTTAGTATATTAGCATAACCAGTGGTTACTTTAAATGCTTTTAAACAGCTTAAATGATGTGCTGATATGTGGCCTGTTTTTGGTTTAAGAAATTACAGCTTCTATAAACTGAAGATGGTAATCAGAATTCTTTGTAAGAATGGATACATTCTTTTTGAACGTGAAGAAATTAAGTTTCTGACTCTTTCAAATGAAGGATCTAAATTTGGATGTTTAGGTTCATTTACCCATCATTTCAGATGTTCTGGGAAGAAGTACCTAATGATTTTTCCATGACATCTACCCTTTTCTCAGGTTTTTGACTGACATTTTACTGGGTTATTGTGGCCACGCTATTTAGTTCCTCTTGGAGCCTCCTGAGTTTCACATGCACTGCTTCAGTCAACCCCTGCAGAGCGTGTAACTTACCTACGGACCCAGGCCTTACTGGACAAACAACCAGTCATGAGCAGAGTCAGACTGTCCTTTTTAAAAAAAAAATTAAATTTTTCTGTTTTATAATTTGACAGTATAGGTGTTTATTGCAGCAATTTATTGGAAAATAAAAGTCAGTGGGTTTTTCTAGAAATACATAGCTTTATCTAAAATGGACAAATTATATAGGAATAAGCCTACTGTTGGCTTTTCTTTCCTTTTCAGTACCTTTTACACTATAACTGAAGTGTTTTTCTTTCGATAAATTGGAATATCTTTGTTTTCTAGGGCATGGTTGTATGCTGTTAACCTATTGTATATTTATGAAAAAGTTTTTCAAGCTGTGTTTGTGCAGAATATATTTCAGTTGGTTTGGGGGAAGAAGCGCAGATAAGAATTTCAGTTTTAGTAAGCACAGCCTAAGACAGATTTTCCTGAGGAGCTTTAAAGGTACAATTGAGAATTTGTCCTATATATGATAAATGCATGAAAAAGCACGGTTTTTGTAGATCCTGACTGACTGATTTTAACAATTTTAAGTAATTGTTAGAAGAACTTATAAATTAGACTTTGTTTTAGAATAAAAATTTAAATTTGGGACTACTTCATCCAGTGTGTACTCAGTCATTCAAATTATGTGTCTGTTGGTAATTACATAATAGAGGTAATAAATGAGAAAGTATTATATTATTTTAATTAAATATTGCTACTTAGAAGCTCCAGTGGTGCAGTCGGTTAGTGCAGTACTTATATAAATATTGCTACTGAATAAAACTGAAAGTTCACTTTAATATTTAGTGTGGTAGAATTTCAATATGGATATAGATGAAAAACTTTATAAACTGCAGAAGTAAATATACATTTTAAATGCTGCAGTTTTAGATTTTTCATTTTTTATTTTGAAAATTTAAAAGTAATTTGGTTGGGTTAGATTAGATTAAATTTAGTTAATAAGTATTTCCAATGAATAAACAAGTATCTAAAATGAAACAAATTGAATTATTTAATTGTAAGACTTTCATACTTCTATTTACTACTTTGCATGATAAAGATAGTATATTACCAAGGGATGAACTGCTTTGTGTTGAGAACTTTGCCATCAAAAATTCATTTCTATTTTCTAGTAGTACAACATTGTTTCTCATTTCTCAGACTGAATTTGAGTTGATTTCATCTTGACACCATTAGGGAATTTAGTAGCATTTAATTTTTGTTAAGGAAAAATTAAAGCTTTAGATGCCTCCAGGAGAACTGAACGATCATTGACATGGTTTTACCTGGACGTCAGTTTTAGTCTGTGTCTGTCTTGCTCTGTGCATCTCCTTTGGCTCCTGCAGTAGAAACAACGTTTTCTGTATTTGCATTCTGTGCAAGAGGGTATTTGTTTCTTAGTGCCTTCTGTCCTTCTTTTAAATTTCTCGGGAACTAAATACTGTTCACCTTATTTTTACATTAACCAACGAGAAGACTGTAACTTGAATGGACTAAAAGTTGGAGAATTTATTTAACCATATGCAGCTATATTTTTGAGAATTTCTTTGGTTCTTTATGTTTTTTTCTCCCCTAGGAATAAAACATTTCCTATTTAATAGGTAAATTATATTTATATGATATAATCCCTACCTGGATATTTGGCAGTTCAGGAGTGAAATTGTTTTATCATCTTTCTGATAAGTAACAGCACTGCTTTTGTGAGAGTAATTTGCATTTAAAATTCAGTTATGCAGTTGGATCATAGCCGTTTTGATAAATAAAATAATGCTATGTAAATGTTTGAATTTTTAAGAATACATCAATCCTAATTTTGCTGAGTTGCTGAATATCTTTGTTTTTAAAACTTCTAATTAAAGAATTAGAATGTGAAATGGTTGCTCAGTAAGAATGGTAAAATATGGGCTAAGTTGGCATAAGATGCCTTCCAATTATTTATTAATTTACTTTGCACACTGGAAAAATATTCTGCTTATTTCTGGATTATTTAACACTTTTTGCGGTGCTGAATGTTCATTTTTAAAGCAACATTTCAAGAATAGTATTAGCAGTTGATTATAGATGGTGTTTCTCAGTCTAAAACTCTTTTTGAAGGGAGCCAAATTATGTTCCTCTGTACAAAGGACAGTTAATTTGATGTTTATATTATATATAGGATTTTCTGATATTTGATTCTTTAACTTGGAACCTAGTCTAAAGAATTATTTCACTGTATTAGATATGCTTTGAGGCGATTTGTTTTCTTTATAAGTGGAGATTGAGCACCACCTGTTGGTCAACCTGAAGTATTTTAAATTGTAAATTCAAAAATTTTTGTTGAATGAGTGTTCCTCACTTACTGAGGTTTCGCGTGTTATATAATTCTGTCACAATGTAGACAAAGATCTAAAAACTTACAACATTTACTAGAGTGCCTTTATTATTATAGATTATAAAGTAATCCTTTATCACCTTTGCTTTTAAATTTTCCTAACTTTGCCTCATACTGCTTAACTGTATTATCCCACAAAGGAGATAAATGGTATTGACCCTGTATTAAGAATATGCCTCCTGTATTTATTTAATGTTCAAAGGAGGTGATTATGTGCATGTGCAGAGATAGAGATTATAAAATTGAAGAATAGTGAGATAATTCTAGTGGTACTATCTATTCTTTATATGGATAATACTACATTTAATGATCAGAAAATAAAATAGCTTTTACTTTGTCTTTAATATCCATTTAAAGGTAAAGGATATATACTTGCTGAGTGACAAGACTTGTAAGAATAATTAGTTTTTATTATAGGTATATAAAATTTTGAACTTTTATCATACTGAATGTGTTACTTTGAAATGGATGTGTATAACTCAACCAAGTTAATTTTAAAGCTTTAATTTTAATGGTAGATACTAATTACATACTAATAAACCAAATTGCTTTTTCAGAAAACCACTAAGACTGAAATGACATTTGGTGATCTCAAATGTATTTAAAATATGTATTCTTTAGGACTAAGTGTAAAGGACAGCTCTGATACTTTTTTCCTTTCCTGATATCAAAGTGAGTACTACAGCTGTATCAAAGTCTTAACTCTCATGCATTAATAATATACAGTAAATAAATCAGTCCTTTTGGGTTTTAGGGAGGTTGATCTTTTTATTTTAGGTCTTCCTTTCCAAGTAGAATTAATATTAGGTATATTTTATCAAGAAAATACAAATAAAGCCAATAAAAACAAGATTAAGAAACTTACATTGCATACATTCCATGAGGCCTAGATTGATCCCCTGCAGTGGGGTGGGGTGGGGAAGGAGTTGTGTTGGTGTTTCATACAGAAAGTAACTTTTTATTTTCTTCTCTTTTCATTCCTTCTTCTTCCCTCCTCTCATTTCCTTCCTTCCTTCTCTCCTTCCATCCTTCCTTGTGGTGCTGGGGATGAAACCCAGGGCACATGCAAAGCATACTTTCTACCACATTGCTACTATGCCCCAGCCCTGATTTTTAGTATAGAAATCAAGACTTACAGTGCGAGCTGTATTAGATTGTTTCGAGTAATGACTCATGTCTTGATTCCCCTGGACTTCCGTTGCTTTTTCCTTTGTCCATTTAATGTTGTTATTCCAATTTTTTAAAGCTAGAAACTTAAGACATAGTCTTAATTCTTCCCTGTTTCTCAGTTTTCCTGTAAAAATTTAGTTTCAAAGCTTTGGAAATATCTCTCCATTCTTTTGTCTCTCCTTAGTACTATTGTTTTTCAGTGTTGTTGTTCTATATTTCAGACAGGCTCCTAACTAAAGTTAATCTCTATAGTTTCTTACCTCTTCTGCCATGTCTTCAGTAGCACTGAAAGGTGTGTTTATTTTATTTTATTTTATTCCTCTACTAAAACAGTGGACCTGTCATTTTAAAGATTCTTCCCTGGCTCTTGGTTGCTGGTACACAGGTGAGTTCTTAGGATGGCCCTTGCTGTTCAGCCAACATTTCCAGCCTTTCTTTCCCCTTTCTCTTCTCACTGTTGGGAACCCGAGGCACAGGCCAGATGCGAAGGTCTCTAATACTGACTTAAACTCCACTAGCAATGGGGCTCATATAGCTAGAAGGTCCTATCATCAAAAAGATTATTAGTTATATATGTATAGCTGTGGACTCTTTGAAAACATTAACTGTGTGGGTTTTTATCTTTGTTTTAATCTTTGAATTCTAAGTCCCAAGGATGGTCCTTGACATGCAAGAGCCTATACTCTCTACTAAAGAGCATTGACTCTGGAGAAAGATTGGCTTGTAGTTAGTTCTCTTACTTTCTCTTCAAGCAAGTTTAATTCCTCAGTACCTCAGTTTTCTCTTAAATAAATTTGGATTGTAATAGTATCTGTTTCATAGAATTATTGAGAAGATTAGTGTGTTATATATGTAATGTGCTTGGTACATAGTAAATATTCAGGAAATTTTAATAGTCATTATTATGTAAAAGTAACAGTACAAGTAAATAATACTCGATTTCAAAATTTGGAATATATCCAGAAGTGGAGCAGTTGTTTGTTTTTCAGACAAGCTCTTACTATGTAATTCAGACTGGCTTTGAACTCACCGTTAGCTCAGGCAGGCCTTGACCTCATGGTGATCACCCTGCCTCAGCCTCCAGGTACTTTTGGCCATGTGCCACCACACATGACAGGAGCAATGTTTTCTTTTTTTTTTTTTTTTAATTTTACTTTAAAGACAAGAGAATGGAGACATATGAACCAGAAAAGCCATAAACAATACAGAAAATACAAAGTTATACAGAATATAGTAGGGAATTAGAACTGGATGTTGTATTACATAGTTATCTTCACATTAGTTAACACAAAAACATTAAAGGAAATACCAAATTATAGAGAAGATAGGGAATTTGCACTGGATGCTGTATAATATAAAGTTATCTTCACTTCTGCTAATACAAAAACGACTG
>PVLD010032908.1:0-14167 GCA_004027595.1 Dinomys branickii
ACCACCTGTTCCTGACAGCAATGGGACGAGTCCACAGGCTTCAGGACTCACCCCAAACTACTAATACGAGCAACAAGAGTGTCTCCATACTGCTTGCATATATGAACCTTATATGAACCCATGGCGACCGGGTAGGCAGCAGAGAGAGAACCTCCCGGAGGAATGCCACTCAGACATAGCAGTGTGGCAACATGTGAAGTACAGAGAGGAAAGAGGTGGATATCCTGAACTCAAGAGGGATGTGAAATGGGAACTGAAACCCTCAGAAAGTCTAAGCAGAATCTCTTCTGGAGGAGGAGATCACAGAACTGCCATGGCACAATTGGAGGGAGACGAGACGGAGAGGGAGGAGGTCGCCGCTCCAAGCACACCCTTGGCCCACACCCTCGTTTCAGCATTCGCAGCTTCAGCTTCGGAGACCCATTGCCCAGCTGAAAGGGCTGGGGAACGGTAATGCTGGAGATCAGGAGGAGGTGGGAGGAGAAGAAAGGGCCTCTGGCATCAAGGCAACGGGACAGAGCCAAAAGGGTCACAGAGGGCGCCCCGATGGGGGCGCGTGACCCACAATTGCTCCACTGAGGGCCCCGCGGCTGCTCTGCTGTGGGCCCCGCGGCTGCTCCGCTGTGGGCCCCATGGCTGCTCCGCAATTGGCCCTGCCCTGTGGCTGCTCCGCTGTGGACCCCGTGGCTGCTCTGCAGTGGGCCCCGCGGCTGCTCCGCCGTTGGCCCCGCCCCGTGGCTGCTCCGCTGTGGACCCCACGGCTGCTCCGCAGTGGGCCCCCCGGCTGCGCCGCTGTGGGCCCCGCGGCTGCCCCACAGCTGCCCCACTGTGGGCCCCACGGCTGCCCCGCTTTGGGCCCCTGGCTCCTCTGCTGCTACTCTGCAGTGGGCCCGGTGGCTGCTCTGCTGAGTGCCCCGCTCAGGGCACCTCATGGACTGGACCCGCCCCCACCCACATAGCACGACGACAGGGTGGAGCTGGGCAGTCCGCTGGGAGCATATGTGCTTTCCCACCTCCAACCATGGCAGTTTGCATACACCCATGTATGTTATAGTATAGTCTGAGGCAGCTATATCTCTTCCCAAGGCGAGAGTCCAAGGATATAGATAAACCCAGGAGTACAGTTATTATCACAGGGAAGATGACTGATTGAGTGGTAGGGCAACGGAGATGAGGGAGGAGAAAAACTGAAAGATCAAATGGGCCATCATCTGTGTAACTGAGTAACAAAGGTGAAGGTAACATTATGTAAGACAGCATCCAGAGCTAATTCCCTTCTATGTTCTCTATAATTCTGTATTTCCTCAATCGTTTTTGTATTAACAGAAGTGAAGATAACTTTATATTATACAGCATCCAGTGAAAATTCCCTACTATCTTCTCTATAATTTGGTATTTCCTTTAATGTTTTTGTGTTAACTAATATGCAGATAACTATAATACAACATCCAGTGCTAATTCCCTACTATATTCTGTATAATTTTTTATTTTCTGTATTGTTTATGGCTTTTCTGGTTCATATATCTCCATTCTTTTGTCTTTAAAATAAAATTTAAAAAAAACTACTAATCTAATGAGTTCAGGAAATTCACAGGATATAAGCTCAATCACAAAATCAATCATATTTCTATCTACTAGCAATAAATGTAGGAACTAAGTTTAAAATACAGGGCTAAGAAGCCAGGTGTGGTAGTGTACTAGGGAGGATGAGGCAGGAGGATCGCTGTGAGTTTGAGACCAGCCTGGGCTACAAGGTAAGCTCAAGGCCAGCCTGAACTACACAGCAAGACTTTGTCTCAAAAAGAAAAACAAAACAAAAATACGAAGCTAGGGATGTAGCTCAGTGGCAGTGCCTTCCTGGAAAGCATGAGGCCCCTGAGTTCAATTCCTAATGCTAAAAAAAAAAAAAAGTTTAAAATAAATATTACTTATAATCCAAAAAATTTCATCTTCCTTCTTTTTTCCACTTGACCGCTCTTAATTTTCAGCCCTACTTGAAATTACGTAGCAGAGACCAGGGAGGGAGGATGCTCCAATGTGCATGAAAACACAATTAAGTACTTAGGGAAAAAGGTACAATCCCCATGCAAGATATGTACACTGAAAATTACAAAGTACTAATAAAACAATGAAGATCTAAATAGAGAGACATACTGTGCTCATAGGTAAAATGCTACTCTCCTAAAACTTATGCTGTTATTGTGATTATATTAAGGAGTACAAGCCTATAATCCCAGCACTCAGGAGGCTGAAAAAATAAGATCCACAAGTTTAAGGCCAGGTTGAACTACATACAGACTACATACAGAACTACATACAGACCCTGTCTCCAAAAAAATTTTTTTTCATAGCAGTTCCTAACAGAATTCCTAATCCCTTGGAATTTCCTAGGTGATAGGAATGCCTTTTGTATAATGACTCCTACTGGGCTCCTGCATGGGGATTAGGTACCAGAAAAATCAAGACAAAAGAAAACAAAATCAGGGCTGGGTATGGTGGAACATATCTGTAATCCCAACACATGGGGGGCTGAGGCAGGAAGATTGTTTGAGTTCAAGGCCACCCTACTCTATAAGCAAGATCCTATCTCAAAAACAAACAAACAAAACAAAGATCAAGCCAAACTCAGGTTAGAGCCTTCCACCCTACTCTCCAAGATGCGGAAAGGGACTTGTTATGATTTATAGCCTGATGTCCCCCTAAAACTTCATGCACTCAGAGACAGAGCCTATGGAATGTTACTGGATTACTGGAGTGCAATAGCTGGCTTGGTTTTGGAGGTGGGCCTGGTCAGAAGAGGTGTGTCACCAGCGCATGGGAAGGGTTCATCTGAAAGGGGACATCTATTCCCAGCTCCTCCCTTCATGCTCTGCTCCCTGGCAGCCATGAGTTGAAGAGCTTTTCCTCGGTCATGTCCCTTTCCCATGATGTCAGGGTCAAAGTAAACCTCTCTGCTCCTAAACCGCTTGTGTGTGTCAGATGTTTTGTCCCGGTAATGAGAAAAGTACATACAGAGGGTTAATAAGCAACCATACCTACATGACTACGGTTTCCATAAAAATATCTGAACTAAAGGTTTCAGATTTTAGTTGCTGAACACATGGCGATACCTGTAAGGTAGGATACATACCTGGGAAATTCCATACCCTTTCTCACACCTTGCCTTGTATACCTCTTTATCTGGCTACTCATCTGTATCTACTACAGTATCTTCTATAATAAACTATAAAACATATGCATTTCTCTGAGTTCTATGAGCCATCTTACTTAATCATCAAGCTCAAGGAGGGGGTTCATGGAACTCCTTGATTTAGTTAGTGGATCAGAACCACAAGTAAAGCTTGGGCTTAAGACTGGCATCTGAAGTAGAAATCTCAAGCTGGAGCTAAACCTATAGGATCTGACACTAATTCCAGGTAGTATCCAAGTTGTTAGACATTCAGCTGTTTGTCTACTGGGGAACTGTAGAAACTCTCACAAATCTGGTAAGACCTTTGTGTTGTGGTATGAAAGCAGAGGAAAATTTAGTTTTCCTATCTCTTATACTGGTCTATAGGTTTAATGTGATTCCTATCAAAAGTCAAAAGACTTTCATAGCTATAAATGAGCTTATCCTAAAATTTATATGGAAAGGAAAAGTAAATAGAAAAGCAAAAGTAACTTTGAAATAGAAGAAAAAAGAATAATAAACCACTCTACTTAATGGTAAGACTTACCATACAGCTGTAATCAAAGCAGTATGATATTGGGCAGAAGGAAAGTCCCCTAGCTCAACAGAACCAAAAAAAGAATCCATAAATAGATCGCCACATACAGGTCCAACTGATTTTTTTAAATTTACTTTTTGTCTTTTTGAGACAGGGTCTTGCTATGCATGCAGTTCAGGCTTGCCTTGAGCTCACTTTGTAGTCCAAGCTGGTCTCCAACTTGCAATGATCCCCTTGCCTCAGCCTCCCAAGTACTAGGATTTCAGGCATGCACCACCATGCCTGGCCCAATTGATTTTTGACAAAAAATGGACAAGATACTCAATGTAGGAAAGACAGACTTGTCCAAAAATTATACTAGAACAATTGCATATCTATGGGCTAAATAAGTAAATCTTGACCTATACTTACACAATAGGCAAAAATTAATTCAAAGTGGGTTATACATTTAGAAGTAAAATATAAACTAGAAAATTTTATAGTAGGAGAAAATCTTTAAGAACTAGGGATAGGACTTCCGGGAAGATCATGCCCAGGTAAGCAGCAGAGAAAGATGCTCTTGGAGGATCGCCACCCAGACACTGGATTATAGCAACATGAGAAGGACAAGAAGGAGAGACATGGGTCCCCTGACCCCAGAAGGATTTGAAATGAGAGTTGGGGCCATCAGAAAGAGCAATCCAGACCCCTCCTGGAGAAGCGGGTTGGGTGGCTGCCATGGCACAGTTGGATCTGCAGGCTGGGCCACAGCACCACCCACTTCAGACTGGAGCCCATGCTGTGCTCAACGCTGCCTCCAGGAACTGGAGCCCCGCAGCATGGAGCCAAGCTTGGGTGGTATGTACCATGTGGTACTCCCATGGGGCGTGCAGAGCCACCACAGGGGGCGCAGAGCCACTGCAGGAGGCAAGGAGCCACCATAGGGTCCTGCAGTCCCACCCCCACCCCAGGATCCCTCTCCCTCAGCCGCCACCCCCAGTGCTGATGCCCTGGGACCACGGCACATGACCTGGAAGAGGAGCAACAGCCAGCGAGAGCAGCCAGGTCAACAACAAACTGGAGGGCTGAGGCTTGCTACTACTATGAGCACTGAGAGGGACTTCATGCCACTAACAAATATGGACTTTGTATCAACTCATAGAGAGAAGATAAACGAAAAGCAGCAATCCTGGAGATCGAGAGATGACAACAAACCCTACACAGAAGGCCCGAGAAACTCCTCCAATTGTCTCCTAAAACTAATAACTAAACTTAGTACACACCCTGGACTACCTCAGTGAGCACGGGAGGGGGAGACTTCATGCCACTTGTGCCCAGCATCAAAGGATTTGAAATGAGAATGGAAACCCTCACAAAGAGCAAACAAGACTCCTTCCTGAGAAACAGCTTGGGCGACCACCATAGCATAGTTAGAGGAAGAGGAGGTGGAGAAAGAGGGAGTCACCACTCCACACATACACTCTTGGCCCATTCCCTCATTCCTACACTCACAGCTTCAGCTTCGGAAGCCCGTGCTCAAAGAAGCCTCCTGACTTGGCAAGAGGCAAGTGAAATTCCAAAAACTGGGCCAAAACCAGAGCAGAGAAAGCCCAGCCCAGATGGCAACCGGATAAGCAGCAGAGAAGGATCCTCCTGGAGGGTCACCACCCAGACACTGGGTTATAGCAACATGAGAATGACAAGAGGGAGAGAGGCAGGCCCCTGGTACCAAGCAGGATTAGAAATGAGAATCGAAGCAGGAGGATCCCCACAGGCTTCACAAAAACCCTAAGGACCTGGACCGGGCCCCGGGAGTGCCTTGCTGGGGCAGAGCCCAGTGGTCTGCAGGGGCAACCCCATGGGCTTGACTGGGACCCCAGGAGCGCCTGGCTGGGGTGGAGCCCGGCTGTCAAAAGGGGCAACCCCATGGACTAGACTAGGCCCCCAGGAACGTCCAGTCGAGATGGAGCCCATTGGTCTGCGGGGCCAGTCCTGTGGACTCTACCCAATCCCCGAGGACCTCAAGGGCTTATTAATTGGGTGCTGACCACAGTGTATTTGGTTCCCTGCCTGTGTACTGTCTTTGAGGATGGGTACTTTTCCACCTAGTGCTGTAGTAATTTGAGTGCACCTATGTTTGTTACAGCATAATTTGAAGCAGCCATGTGCCTTCCCAATGTGAGAGCTGAAGGGAGTAAATAAACCAAAAAGTACAGTTATTATCCAAGGGAAGACCACTGAGATTAGGTGGGAGAACAATGGCGATGAGGGTGGAGAAAACTGTTTGATTAATCAAACGTGCCATTATTTGTATAACTGAGTAACAGAAGTGAAGATATCATTATGTAATACAGCATCAATTTTTAATTCCCCAATATCTTCTTTATAATTGTGTATTTATTGTTTTTGTGTTATTCTGGCTTATAATTGAGTAACAAATGCAAAGATAACATTATGTAATATAGCATCCACTGTTAATCACCTGCTATCTTCTCTATAATTGTGTATTCCCTTATTGTTTTTGTGTTTTTAGGATTTATATTCTTTTATTTTTAAAATAGAAAAAAAGAACTAGGGATAGATTAAAAGTTCTTAGACATATCAAGAGCACAACCCATAAAAGAAAAACTTGAAAAGCTGAACTTCATCAAAATTAAAGACTTCTGCTATGTAAAAGATCCTCTTAAATCTTACAAAAAAAAAAAAACTGAACAGATTAGAAGAAGGTATCTGTAAAGCACAAAGAATTTATATCCAGCATATCCTTTAAAACACAGTATCTTCTTTAAAAAATCCAATCCATCAGTAGATAAACCAAGCGGGAGTGAAGGTTCCTGTGAAAGGACAAGTGTAAAGGACATCTGCAAAGCATAGTGGTACATGCCTGTAATCCCAGCACTTGCACTCCAGAAGCTGAGGCAGGAGAATCACTGAGTTCAAGACCAACCCAGGCTACATGGTGAGTTCAAGGACAGCTTAAATTACATACGATGTACATAGTGAGACCCTGTCTCAAAAAGACAAAAAAGAGAGACAGACAGAGACAAAGACAGAGACTGGCGGGCAGGCAGGCACAAAGGACATCTTCTCATGAGTTCCAATTCCTCACATTCTCTTAGCCTCCTAACAATACCAACACCCCTAGTAACTGGCCAGGCCTAACTCCTGGACAGACCATTCCAGCCCATAAGACCCTCAACTCCACAAGACTAACAAACCTTATACAAACATGAAATGGAGCAGTGACCACAAACTAAAATAGATGACCTGATCCAGAACAGTTTCCAACTGCCTCTACTCGGTGCTACTCCTTATAAACCCCTTAAGAGAGCTGCTGTTCTGGCACTTTAGAGCCAATGGACCCTCTCAAGTGTTTATCTCAAATAAAGCCTGTCCTTCTGCATGTCTATCTGTCTGTGTGTCTATCCATCTGTCTGTCTCTGTCTCTCATTTCTTACATCATGGCACTCTATGTTTTTTTTTCCTTTTTTTTTTGCCATTTTCTGTGGGTTTGTAGTTATTTCTAAATAAAAAGTGAAATAATCCTAAATTCTTACATTTTCATTTTACTCTCTCACTTTAAGTACATTTTATTTTATTCTCAAGACAACCATACACTTGAGAGACTTTTTGTTTGGACTTTTGTGCCTTTTGAAAAATAATCCATTAATTCTGTTTGCTAAGAGCAATGTTAGTTCCTCGGCTCAGGTAATTCATTTCAACTGGGGCTGAAAATTAAGAGAGGTCAAACGGAAAAAAAGAAGTGGGATGAAACTACAAAAGATTGAATGCTTTCCCTGCAAGATCAAGAAAAATGCAAGAATGCCTTTTCTCATCACTGTTATCCAACAATGCACTGCAATTTCTACCCACTGCAAAAAAGCAAGGAAAAGAAAGAAATGGCATTTGCATCTAAACAGGAGGGGAAATTTAAAACCATATTTATTCATAAATGACATGTTAATCTACAGAGAAGAATCTAATGGAATTAACAAGGTATTAGGAAAAAAAGTGAGTTTACCAAGACTGTAAAATATATGATCAATACAAAGCAATTAGTTTTATTTCTCCAAACTGTTAATAAGTAAGCAGAAAAATTGAAAATTTGCTAGGCATGATGGCACACACCTGTAATCCCAGCACTTGGGAGGCTGAGGCAGGAGGATCATTGCAAGTTCAAGGCTAGGCTGGGTTACAAAGTGAGCTCAAGGCCCAACTAAACTGCAGTGAGACCCTGTCTGAAAAAGACTGAAAAAAAAAAAAGGATATGAAATACCAATCATACCTCCATCGACATCTTCATCACTATGTTTAGTGGGTAGACATTTATTGATATCATACCACCCACAGAGAAAAAAAAAAGGCCGGTACAACACTGTAAAGTGTGCTACTCAAAGAAAGAATGATGCAAAAAGAATTCAGAAAGAGACTAGGTACTACTGTCCAGATTGTAACATTACATTGCATGTTAAGTGTTTTAACATACACCATACACAGAAAATTATTTTAAAAATTGGATAAAATGGTCATTTTTACTTTTCCTGCTGTATTATCTTATACAATTAATGAAATAATATGCAATTTTTGGTCATCCTGTATTGAAATAATTAGACGGGTTAAATGGCTAATATTGTTTCGATTATTTAGATTTTTTTCATTTCAATATAAATTTAATATACTCTTGTCACTTTCTGAAAGACTACCTAGGTTTACAGGAATACCCTGAAGAACTTACACCTTCATGATAGGAGTCTTCCAATCCATTAAAATGTTATATCTCCTTATCACTGGATAAAGCAATAACCACTGTTGAGACCGTATCACCTTGTGTATAGATTAGTTGTGATTCTACTATTTTTTATGCTAATTGGTGTCTGCTTGTCAATATGTTTTTGTACTTTTATTTTTTTTAAATAAAAAAAAATGTTATATCTCTTCATTCATCCAGGTCTTCTTCTTTAATTTCTCCCAGCAATGATTTCTAGGTTTTTGTTTTGTTTTGTTATGATACCAGAAATCAAACTCAAGACCTTGTACTTGCCAGGCAGGCACTGTGCTGCTAACCTATAGCCCCAGCCCCTGTTTTCTAGTTTTTAATGTACTGCCAATGATTTTTCAAATGTAAATATTTCATGTTTTGAAGCTATCAATAAATAGCACTAATATTTTACATTTCAACTTCTGATTGTTCATGGTTAGTATGGAGAAATAAAACTCATTTCTACATACTTTCACATAAAGATTTTTGTATAAAACTCTGATAGCAGGACTAGGGTATAACTCAGTGGTAGAGAGCACACTTGAACATGAGTGAGGATCTAAGCTTAATCTCAGAAAAAGGGGTAAGAAGATGGGAGTGAGGGTTGAGTCCACATGACATTTTAGGCTGGATTTAATGGCACATTCCTATAGGACCAGCTTCCCCAGAAGCTGAAATAGAAGAAGTACTTTACCCCAGGAGTTCAGTTCCAGTCTAAGCAACAGGGCGAGACCCCATCGCTTTAAATTAAAATTAAAACGGGGGGAAAAAAAGGAAAATGTAGACAGGCTTGGTGGCACACGCCAGTAATCCTGCACAACATAGAGACCCTGTCTCAAAAAAATAAAGGAAACAAAATGTAAGTCATGGGAAAAATAATTAGTTCAGAAACACAATTTGTACCAAATACACAATTTGTATAAAAAGAACACAATAATAACCCAAAATTTTTAACAGATAAAAGATTTTAATGGACATGTCATCATAGAATATGTGGACAGCACATAGGAGAAATGCACAATAAACCACAGCAAGATATCCTTACATACCCACTAGTATACCTAATACTGACAAGGATATGAAGCAACTATTTATAGAAATACAAAAATGATACAGCACTTTGACAATTTTTTTATAAAGAAATCTGGTCATTTCTTATAAAGGTAAACACACACTTACTATACATCTCAGCAATTTCATTTCTAGGTATAAGAGAAATAAAAGCATACATCTAAACACACATGGGAACACACACACACAAACTGTACATGAACTTTCATGGAAACTCTTTCCACACCAGAAAAGCTGCAAACAATCCAGCTTTGGTCATCAAATGATCATCAACTGGGGAATGAATTAAAACAGTCTGATATACCCATGCAAGTGGGGTATGTTTCAGCAACAAAAAGGAGCAAATCACTGATACTCAAAACAACATGGATGAATCACAAAAGCATTATGTTAAGTGACAGAAGTCAGATTTTACAAAAGATTAGGTATTGTAAGATTCCATCTCTATTAAACTCTGGAAAACACAAAGCCATAGTGACAGAAGATTAGTTGTTGCCAAGGGCTAAGGCCAGGGAGAGTGCATAGAGAGCAAAGGAACCTAAGAAAACTTCTGGAGGTATCAAATATTCTACAGGATTATTGTTCCATATCTATCTTCATGATTACAGTAGTGGTGATATACCTACATACACCTGCCAAAGTTCATCAAATTAAATTCTCAAAACAAGTAAATGCTGTTCTACATAAATTATTCCTTAATACAGTTGACTAATGTATATAGTATCTCTACATTTTTCAGTACAAATGCAGCTATAGATGCAGAAAGGTAATCCTGAAGGAAGTGCTGAGTTTACAATCACTGAAATAAGTAAAACTAGACTTTTCTCTGTAGTCACACATCAAAATTAAGCAAAAATAACAATTAAGAATGATGGGATCGATATAGTGAGACCCTGTATCAAGAAAGAGAGAGGGGGGGTTCCGGGAAGATGGCGAACAGGTGAGCTGCAGAGGGAATCTCTCCCAGAGACCAATCCTCTGCGCGCGGGGGCCCAGTCCGTACATGCAAAATTCCAACTGATCAGGTTGCTCTCCGCGGCCTGAGCATTAAAGGGCCGGCTGGACAAGCCGCGTGGTGAGAAGTGGGCGATCCTGAGAGCTGGGCGCCCGAGGGATCCGGGCTGCGCTTGGGCCACAGCTCGGCTCAAATCACGAACAGCCGAGAGAGCGATTGCGGCGGGATGGACGCCTCCAGCTCCTGAAACCCATCGGCTCAGAGGCGGCAGTAACGAGGATTTGTTGGAGGCAGCGGAGAAGAGGAAACTCAGAGAACGCGCTACTGGGACAGATTGCGCCAATCTGTGCAGTGGTCCGGGATCCCGCTCAAAGCCCCGACCCCGCAGCCGGCGCCACGTGAACTGGAGCAGCTGCGATCAGCGGGATCCCTGAGTGGGGAAAAAGCTCGATCCAGGGAGATAAATCTGAACGGCATTCCTGTCTGCACGATCCCAGGGTGAGTTGAGTGGGCGCTCTAACCGGTTTGTCCTGAGTCGGGAAGAAGCTCTCCCCAGCGAGTGACATCAAAGCAGCTTTAATGACTGCGGGATTTCCCGGGTAGGAAGAGCTAGCTAGGCGCCCGACGGGATTTGTGAGGGGGGAAGGAGCTCCACCCAGGGAGCAACACCTGAGTGGCCAGTCTGCAAGGCCCCTGGGGTGGCGAGCTGCTTATACGCGCCAGCCAGGTCTTGGGGTAGGGAGTAGAAGCGGAAATCTCAGCAGACAGCTTAAGGGACATTCTCCCAAAGAGAAGGAATCATTGGAGCAGCCTCTGCAGCAGACCTTTGCCTGCTGAACTGCCTGGGGAATTTATAGCTCCACATTTTGAATCTGATACCCAAAAATGGGAAAACAGAGGAACAAATTGCAGTCTCAAAACTCAACCCCACCCAGAACAAGTTTTGAATGTAAGGATACAGGGGAACCAGGAAGCCACATACCCGCAAGTTATGAAATGATTGCATCCGAAATGAAACAACTACAACAGGCCATAAAAGAGTTTAAAGCAGAAATAAGCTACATACCCGCAATGATTTCTCAGACAGAAAACGAGCTGAAAACAATGATAGAAGAAATGTTCCGTTCACATAGAGAAAAAATAGACAAAAGACTAGAAGAAAATAGGAAACAAATGAAAACATTACAAAAGCAATTTAGGAATGAATTACCAATAATGAAACAGGTCCAAAGAGAATGCCAGGATTTGAAAACTAACGCTGAAAGCATGAAAAACCGTTTAAATGAAACCGAAGATAGAATTTCAGACCTTGAAGACAGCATGGCAGCTGATGAGCATGAAAGGAAGAATCTCATGATATCATTAAAGACACAAGAAAAGTCAATACAACAACTGCAAGATGAGGCAAAACGTAACAATATTCGAATTACAGCAGTGTGTGAAACAGCAGGAGATCTCACAAACGATATAAAAAGAATATTTGATGAGATAATAGCAGAAAATTTCCCAAACAAGGTAAAAGATGCTGAAGTTCAGTTAAGCGAAGCATATAGAACCCCAATGATCCATAACCCAAAGAAAAACACACACAGGCATATAATAGTCAATATCCCAGATATAAAGCAAAGAAACACAATATTAAAAGCTGCTAGAGAAAGGAAACAGATCACCTATAAAGGAAAGCCCATCAGAATCACAGCAGATATCTCAACGGAAACCATGAAAGCAAGAAGAGCTTGGAGTGAGATACTACAGATTCTGAGACAAAACAACTTCCAACCCAGACTGATGTATGCTGCAAAATTATCCCTCAAATTCAATGGAGAAATAAAATATTTCAACGACAAACAACAACTGAAGAACTTCATGAGTGCCAAACCAGCATTGGAAAAAGCACTAAAAGATATTCTAGACAGACAAAAAAAAGACCACAATCCCAATAACAACAATAGAAATAACTAGCTAAACAGAAGAAATAATTAAACAGTCAGCAAAAGGAGGAAAATTTCAAGTAAATAACATGACTAGAATAAGCCAACATATAACCATTAAAACCATTAATGTAAATGGCCTCAACTCAAAAGTCAAAAGGAAAAGATTGGAAGACTGGATTAAGGAACACAATCCAACGATATGTTGTATACAGGAAACACATTTTACTCAAAAAGAAATCCACAGGTTGAAAGTTAAAGGTTGGAAAACAATTCTCCATGCAACAGGTCCCCAGAAAAAAGCAGGGGTAGCTATTATGTTTGCAAACAATTGAAACTTCAAACCAAAAACAATCAAAAGAGATAAAGAAGGCCACTACATACTAGTTAGGGCAAAGCTACAAGAGGAAGAGGTAACAATCCTAAACATTTATGCACCAAACAATGGAGCACCTAACTTTACAAGTCAAATCTTGACAGATGTAACAAATCAAATAACTAACAACACCATTGTAATAGGGGACCTAACCACCCCTCTGACGCAAAGAGACAGGTCAACCGGACAGAAACTCAGCAAAGAAATAAGAGACCTGAACCAAAAGTGTGAACAAATGGACGTAGCAGATGTATACACAGTGTTCCACCCCACAACATCAGAATACACATTTTTCTCAGCTGCACATGGGTCTTTCTCCAAAACAGACCACATTCTAGCCCATAGAGCATATCTACCTAAATGCAAAAGAATTCAAATTATCCCATGCATATTATCGGATCACAGTGCAATAAAATTGGAAATTAATGACAAAGAGAACTCCGAAAACCACATAAACAAGTGGAAATTAGACAACAACCTACGGAGTAACCAATGGCTCACACAAGAAGTTAAAGAAGAAATTAAAAATTACCTACAAATAAATGAAAATGCAAGTACAACCTATCGGAATCTGTAGGATGCAATGAAAGCAGTCCTCAGGGGAAATTTATAGCAATGAAATCATATACAAAGAAAATAGAAAGAAAGCAAATAAATAACCTAATGATACAACTCAAACTCTTAGAAAAAGGGCAACAAGCCAAACCAAGAGACCAAAGAAAGGAGGAGATTATAAAACTCAGGGCAGAAATTAATTCAATTGAGATGAAGAAAACTCTACAAAAAATTAGTGAATCAAAGAGTTGGTTCTTCGAAAGAGTAAATAAAATTGATAAACCCCTAGCCAACCTTATCAAAAAAAGAAGGGAAAGATCTCAAATTCATGCAATAAGGAATGAAAAGGAGGAAGTCACTACACATCCAAAAGAAATACAAAAGATCATTAATACCTACTTTGAAAATCTGTATTCCCATAGGATAGAAAATACAGAAGAAAGGGACACATTCCTAGAAAGGTACAAATTGCCAAATTGAATCAGGAAGACATAAAAATCCTGAATAACCCAATATCAATTAATGAGATTGAAAACGTCATCAAAAACTTACCAACAGAAAAAAGCCCAGGCCCTGATGGATTCACAGCAGAATTCTATAAAACATTTAAAGAAGATCTAATGCCAACACTCCTCAAACTCTTCAATAAAATCGAAAAGGAAGCAACTCTCCCCAACACATTTCTGGAGGCAAGTATTATACTGGTACCAAAACCAGAGAGAGACCCAACCAAGAAAGAGAGCTACAGGCCAATCTCGCTAATGAACATAGATGCAAAGATACTCAACAAAATACTGGCAAATAGATTACAGCGAATCATAAGGAAAATTATAC
>PVLD010032909.1:0-14167 GCA_004027595.1 Dinomys branickii
CTACTATCTTATCTATAATTTGGTATTTCCTTTAATGTTTTTGTGTTAACTAATGTGAAGATAACTATGTAATACAACATCCAATTCTAATTCCCTACTATATTCTGTATAACTTTGTATTTTCTGTATTGTTTATGGCTTTTCTGGTTCATATGTCTCCATTCTTTTGTCTTTAAAATAAAATTAAAAAAAAAAAAAAGTTAAGAGGCACTACTAGAAGTCAGTTATCAGTAGTGGGTTCATTTACAAAAATTAACCTAAGCTTATACCATGATCTAAGTTACATATAACTGCACATGTGCCGTAGGCCACCCTAGCCTGCTTCTCTTGTTCCCCACCTATTCCTCACTGTACAGATTTCTCTATACTGTTACCAAATAAAACTCAAAAATACAACTCTGAAGTTGATTTTCTGCTTAAAATGATATTAAACTGTAAGATAAAGTGTGGTGCTTTAACGTTGCAGGTCACCTGGCACTTCTCCAGCCTCATCCCTTGTCACTCCCAGGGAAGCAGCGTATAAAATACCAACTGTTCACTACGTTCTTGGCTCTCTGCTAGTCCTCTACTTCAAAATCCTTTACTTCACTACTCAGCTCAAGTACCTCTTTATGAAGCAGCCTGTGATTCCCATTACCCAGACCTAGACAGGAGTACCTTCTACTGTGTTTTGACTGCCTCCTGCCAGACTTCTCACAGGCCACATAGGGTTGTACTTCCCTCCCTCCCTCCCTCCCTTCCTTCCTTTCTCTCTTTCTCTCTCTGCCTTTCTTTTCTGCCTTTCTCTCTCTCTTCCTTTTCCCATTAACTTGTAAGAATTTTTTAAAAAGTTGATTTATTTTGCTCATTTTATATTCCCAATCTGGTGCCTACCACAAAGCAAGGGCTGAATACGTAAGGAATAAATGCTTATGCATATAGTCATATAGTTACCAAGAGAATAGCATTGAGGACATCGTTATTCAGGGGTGACTCTTCTACACCTCTGTGCTTCCGTATTTTCTTCTTTGCAGTGTGTACCATATTTGAAACTGATAATTTATGAATTGGAACTGGTGTTGGCTCTGTCAATTTTGACAAAGCATGAGTTATATCAGCAATTTCTATAAAAAGAGGAGAAATGAATCAGATTATATCACCAATCTTAGCAGATTAAAGTGTTGAATAAATTGATTACAGTATAGTTTAGCCATTTTTTCCACTAGTGTTACATGGTCTCAGAATTATAAAATTTTAATCTACATATTCAGTTTCAGACACTAATATAAATGACAAAGGTGGCAAATTATTTCTCCACAGGGGATTTCAAAAAATGAGTGTCTCAAATTCTTTTCAAAGTATCTGATTTTTAGGTAGAAAGAACTTATTAGTGTATTAAATGTCTTAAGCTCTGGGAATAGCCTGGAAAGAAATAGTGTCTGTCTAATCCATAAAACTTGCTTCTCCAACTTATTCAAAATGAAAAAAATAGATGAAAAGTTGCTGGAAAACGTGTCCAGGAAAAAGGGGGAGACACCTGAAAATAATGTTAAAAAGAAAAGTAGGTCACCTCTTCCTTCCTCCTCAAAGGTGGATCGTCCAAGAATCTCATCAGTTGACTCCTTTCGACGGCAAATTTTTAAAAATTCAGTGACAAAATCACCTATACAGAAAAAAATAATTACCCACTATTAGTCCTATAAATAAATGTATTTCATAAAGCTATTAACTAAGACATAGAAGGAAAAATATTCAGTTATTCCTCTGAACAAGACAAAAATTAATCCTATTTCAAAAAGTAGCCTGTTCTTCCTGCTTCTCCACGCCCTGGGATAGTAAAAGAGTTTCACCTCAGAATTCCTTCTTGAACGAAAGGGGGGAAAACTATACTAATAACCTTAACCGTTTTTAATATATTTGAATGAAATAAATGTTATCTATTAAATTCTGTAAGTATTAAATTATGTAAGTATGTAGTAGACTTCTTTATCGCCCTACAATTCTGAATCCATTAAAAAATACAAATTAAAAAGAAAGTCTAAAGATGTTTCTAAAGGATTAAGATAAGTAAAATAGGCCGAAGTATTTCAGCCGCTGCTGCATATTAATGATAAGCTTCATGTCCTTACTATAAGAAAGGGGAAAAGGCTTTGATACTCCCACTAAAGAGTTCCATCAAGGCATGTAAGGACCAAGAAATTAAAGCTTAACAAGACCCTCCAGCACTAAAATACAATGCAAGGTATATATAAGTCTTAGAATTTACCAACTAGTTCTATACACACCTAAAATATTCTCTGGATCTTTTTCAAGGAGGTAGGAAAAATTTTAATCTATTCATATAAACTAGTTAAAGACATAGGTAAGGTTATGAAATGGTAAATTAAAATGAGAATACGTTCAATTGTAAAGTAGTCTGCAATTTACCACATAAGTCAGCAGACGTGGAACAGGGTATCAGGAAATAATTTAGTAAGTAAATTTCATAATGTAATAATTCAACAATTACATAACAATTTATTGTGCACTCACTCTATGATAGACATTCTGTTAAATGTGATACACATATGCACACACAGGCATACAACTTATTTGATTCTCCCAATAAGCCTATGAAATGTGTACTGTTGTTACCCATTTTCCTGTTGAAAATGCTGAGGTTTGACAAGATTAAAAAACTTGCTCAAACTAGTGGTTTTAGGATATGAACCAAGGTCTCTCCAACTCTGAAACCTTTCAAATTAACCCAGTAACTCCCTAACGCCCCAAATTCACCAAAACACAGATGTTCTCCACAATTAGCATAAATGGCAAGTGCTAACTGGTATCTGATTAATAGTATATGATTAATGATAGCCAGGTATGGTGGGCGCACCTGTAATCCTAGCACTTGGGAGGCTAAGGCAGGAGGACTGCCTTGAATTTAAGGCCAACCTGAACCATACAGCAAGACCCTGTCTCAAAAAACAAATAAAAATACCCTGAATGATAAAAAGCTTTTAAAAAATGCTTTAGGGAAATATATGACCACTGTCATTAATGAATATTTAATAACCATCAGTTGAATGGCTGGAATATATCAGGCAATTGTGAGTCAAAGTGGCATGATGAACAGGAGAAGAAATGGAGAAAATATTTTTATGTGTAGTAAGTATACGGGGAAAATACAGAAAGGTACACTGAGGGGAACGGGTTAGAAGACTTCAGTATAATAGAGATATACCCATGAAAAAGGTAAGAGAGACACAGTGGAAACTGAAGAGCAAGTATTGTACCATTTTTTAAATGTATGTTAAAAACTGTACATTATTTCACTTAATCCTGAGGCAGGAGAGCCAGTATGGCAAACCGGGTGGACAAGCAGGTGCAAACTGCTATTCCACAATTCTAGACTAGTCCCAAGCCTTGCCCTTGTGCTTCTAGAGAGAACTCGGAGAGCTTCTGCTTACTAGACCTAAAACTGAGGCCAGCCTCCAAGGGGCAGAATACGAAGGCAGTGCCCCCGAGCTCTCCCTGCCGCGCTCCTCCAGCTGGCCGCTCCCGCCTGTGGGCGCACGCTACCCACTTTCCTACTTTTACTTGGCCCAAACGCACCCCACACGGCCTGTTTCTTTTTCTACCCTTAAAATATGTAAAACTTTGCTACTGATGGTGCTTGTTTTGACCAATTCTTTTTTTCCTCCAATCATATTTTATTGGTACATTTTATATATATATACTGATCACAGTCATCACAGGGAATTTGTACCTGTACATGATATAACTTGATTCTTTGTTCTCATTCTTTTCTCTTCCCTGCAACTCCTCCCTCCCCATTTATAAAAGCTCTGTTTCAATCTTTTTCTTTTACTTTTTTTTTTTTACTTTTCGCTTCTTTTCCTCCAACCCTTCCTTTATTGCCCTCCCAGTTTGAACATTTTCTTCCTATTTCATAATACCTAATATACATTTTAGTCCTTATTTACACTTTTGGTTTCTCACACCAGAAAAACAATGTGGTATTTACATGTGTTAGATTTATTTCACTTAAGAGTACAGTCTCAAGGTGCATTCATTTACCTAGGAATGTGTCAAGCTCATCCTTCTTTATGTCAGCATAGTACTCCATTGTATAAAAAACACACGTCTATCCATCCACCAGCTGATGCACACTTGAGCTGTTTCCAGGACATGGCTGTACTACGCACTGTGCCACTATAAACATGGGGTGCATACATCACTGTGGTATGATGCTTTCCATTCCTTTGGGAAGATACCTACAAGGGGTAGCTGGGTCAAATGGGACCTCTAGTCTTAGTTTTTTGAGGCATCTCCACACTGATTTCCAACAATCTACACTCCCACCAACAGTGGAGAAGGGTTCTTTTTTCCTCACAGCCCCACCAACACTTGTTATTGATTAATATTTTTTGACAGCCATTCTTTTTGGAGTGAGATGGAATCTCAGCATTGTTTTAATTGCATCTCTTGAATGACCAGTGATGGTGAACATTTCTTCATGTATTTATTTGCTGTTTGTACTTCTTCATCTGAGAAGTGTGTATTCACTTCAGCACTCATTTTTGGATTAGATCTTTAAATCCACGGGGTCTGATCGACCAATTCTTTGTTCAGTACAGAAAGAACCTAGAAGTCACTTCCAAAGGAGGCTCCAACACCCCCAACCTGGTAACAACCCTTCAGATGACCCTAGGAGATGTATTATGCATGTTTACACCTCTTTTCCCGTAAAGCGAATAGGTGATACAACTCTCCAGGAGAAGTCTAATGGAGAGGGTCAAAATCAATGTTCTTCCCATTATGTGCCACTGGGTAGTGGGACTACAAAAGGGAGAGAGAGATCCCTTACCTAGAAAATGCAGACAACTCCACAGGAGGAAGGAAAGGGAATAATGTAAAAGTGGAGGGAAAATAAAACTGAGATGAGAAAATAAGGGAATTCTGAGGTGAAGATTCATTAAAACTAAGATGAGAAACCTTGCTAGTGCTATTCAAAAGGGCTCACTGTTACTGGCAAATTTCTTCTATATCACGTTAACTCAGAGGATCATGAACATTAAAACATTTTTTTTCTAGGTAGGTGGAAACAAGTACAGAACATATGCACAGCTACATTTATAGCAGCACAATTTGTAATACTAAATCTTGGAAAGAGCTCAGATGCCCATCAACGGAGGGATAAGGAAAATGTGGTGCAGTGGGGCGCACCACACTGCAGGGCGATGGAGTACTGCTCCGCCAAGATAGAGACCAAAATCAAAGGGTAACTTGAGACATTTTTAGGTAAATAGATTCACCTTGAGACAATAGTTTTAAGTGAAATAAATTGGACATACATGTTTAAATATCACATTGCTCCTCTTGTTGAGAAACTCAAAGGGTAAATAAGGACCAAAATGGAGGATAGATACTGGGAAGTAGGAAGAAAATGTTCACATGGGAAGGGGGACAAGGGAAGGAGGAAGGGAAAGGGAAAGGGGAGGAGAAGGAACAGAGTGGAAAAGTGGAAACAAAGCTTTCATAAATGGGGAGGGAAAGAACAGTTAAATGGGGAGGGGAAATGGGGAAAAAGAAGAATCAAGATATGTTATACACAGGAACAGATTCCCTGTGATGAATGTGACCAGTGTATCAAAAATGTACCGAAAATTACTTTTTAGAAAAAGTACAATATGAAGAATGTATTCAGGGCTCCTAATTTGGAAGATGGTTGGGTCAGTGACATTTCAGATAAGGAACATAATAACTTACCTAGCAAACACTGGGGATTATCCGCTTTCCTAACTCTAACAGACCAATGAGGAGCTTGAATAGGATCCAAATCACTAAAACGGAAAACAAAAAATATGATCCCAATTATTAAAACCCAAAACTCACGAGCTTATCAAAATGCAACCTAATGCAAGGTTTCCATAGAAAGAATAGCAATCCATTTTGATTCTCTTTAAAATTTACTGCTAGATGCATAGCTCTCTGGGTAAGCTTTTTCTCCTGGTCCCAGGGATTGAACTCAGGGTTTTCATACCGAGCTGCATCCCAGCCCTTTTATCACTATAATTTTACCCTCACTGTCATCATCCTCATTGTTCCCCCCTCCCTTAGGGTCCCACTAAGTTGCCCAGGGTGGGCTCAAACTTGCAATCTTCCTGCTTCAGCTTCCCAGAAAGGAGTATAGGTATGTGCTAGTATGCCTGGTCTGGTTAAAAAAAATTTTTTTAAAGCTTGGTAAATCAAGTTTTTATAGACAAAATAAAATACCCAAATCCAAGCACAATAACCGCTGGGGGAGGTGGCACAGACCTGTAATCCCAGCACTCAGGAGATTGGGGCAGGAGGACTACCTATAGTTCAAGGTCAGCCTGGGCTACATGGTGAGACCCTGTCTCAAAAAATAAATAAATAAAAACAAATAAAAACCACAATAACCAAAAATAATATAAAATGATTCTCAACAAGCAATATACCCTAATAACCTAATGAGATATATTTTTTAAAGAATACAATACAAAAGAATGAGAAGCAAGAATATAATCATTTTATTCAACCTATTTTTTAGTAGCACTATTAATTAAAGACTGTAAAAACTTGTCCAAGATCAAAAGTGCTGTTTTCTCAATTAAATAGATGACTGGATCCACTTAATGGGAAACTTCAATAAAATTTAAAAAACCAAACAACAGATTTTTGTGATGGGCACAAAAGATATAAAAGATATTAAATGAATAAAGCAAATTAACATAGGGATGTAAACTTTAAAACTATACACACCACGATGTTGGCTATTTTTGCAAGGAAGGGGATGATAGGCAGTCTGTTTCTTTATGCCTAAATAATCTAATTAAGACCACTCAAGTTACTTTTGCCCTCAAGAAAGACAACAAAATTTACTTTCATTGTGAAAAGTGACCATTTCTGCCTTGCATCCAGAGGGAAAGTACTACGACTGCCCTCCTCCTTCGCTACACTCTTCTCAGAGAACGGCTGCTGCAGTTTTCACATTGTTTCCATTGCACATAAGTACAGGCATGGATACTTTATAATATACAACATTTAATGATCAAATATTATTCCCACACATTCTGATGATCATGATTTCTTCAAATACTTCCGGAAATTCTTCCTTATAATGTAAGACAAGTTCAAAAGAATTATCCACTGAATTTTAAGCTTAGAGACATCTTTGCTAAAACATAATAAAATTCAAATTGTTTATTATATACCTGTACTAAGAATCACATCTCCAAAACCAGCAATCTAAAACATATTTGTGGGGCCGGGGATACAGCTTTGTGGCACAAGCACCTGCCTGGCAAGCACAAGGTCCTGAGTTAGATTCCCAGTATAAAATAAAAAAATTTTAAAAAATTACATTAAACAAATTTGTAATCTATACAGTATTACTAGGTCTAAAGAGTGACCTCAAAATAAATCAACCAATGTCATTAGAAACTGATGTAAACAAAAAAGGAAACCTTTACCACTGGTGGCTAGTTCATTCTACTGAAGCTCTTTAACACACTTACGAATACACATCATTATCCACGACGACCCCCTCAGTCAGGTGAGGCCACGTCGTTGCTAAGTGGAGCTCACTAAAATAAACAAAACACAAAACACACCCAAAAGCTTTAACAATATTGTACAAATGTCCTCTGACATTGCAATTTTGCTAGAAATGTATCCTAAGGAAACAACCAAAGATGTACACACAATTATGTTATAAAATGGTGTTAAAGATAGTACAATAAACTGTGAGCAACTGGTTTAGCCAATAACAGCAGATCAATATGAAGTTAATTTCTGCAGATATTAAAATCTCTATTAATAACCAGAAGTGTAAATAATTTAAGTGTCTATGAGCTAACAAATAGATGAACAAAATGTGGCATGTAACATATTCATACAGTGCATATTTATACCTATTAATAAAATATTGATTCACGCTACAGTGTAAATCTCAAAAACATGGTAAGTAAAAGAAACCAGATACAAAAGGCTACATATTTGACTCCATCATGAAATGTCCAGACCAGGCAGACCCACAGATAGGGAAGAGATTTGTGTTTGCCTGGAACTAAAGGGTTTTCAGTAAGTTGGCAAGAGTGATGGGCTAAGAATGAAAAATCTTTCTTTCTGAGATAAAGAAAATGTTTTATGGTTATAGTGATGATAGCTGGACAACTCTATAAACACTTAAAAAAACACTAAGCTGTATACTTTAAAATGATAAATTTTGTGGCCGATGAATTATATTTCAATTTTGAAAAATATGCTATAGATCAAGAGTTGTCAAACTTTTTCTACAATGGGCTAGAGAGAGAACATTTTAGTCTCTGTGAACCATGTATAGTTCTGCTATACTCTTGTTTTTCTTTTATACCCCTTAAGAATATAAAAACCATTTGGAGTATACTACCTCTACAAAAACGAACTACTAGTCATATTTGGCCCACATATTTAATGCTTCTTCTGAAGAAAAGTTTTCAAGTAAAATTATAAATCTGAGAAAGCAGCTGTACTTCCTTTCAGTACTATATTCCTTCCAGCAGGCTACTGTATCACAAAGTACGGTAAAGTCAATGTCATTATAAGTTGACAATATAAATTGTCAATATAAATTTAAAAAGTAAAACAAAAAATCCTCTGATTCAAATGATAGGTTCAATTTCTTACCTAATAGGATCTTCACAGGCACCAAATGGTAACTTGCCAAACTCCAGTCCTCCTACTTCTCCTCCTACCAGAGCATCTAAATCTAAACAAATGCAATATTTTTCCATTATTTGGCAAAAAGAGGCATACAGAAATCTCATCTGGTTAGGTTGTAATCTTTAGAAGATTACAGCTTTAAAAGTACCTATAACAGAGTACATATAATAAATTAGCCAGTTAGAGCACGGTATAGTGATGTATTAAAGATTTCTCCTAAGAACAAGAATGTAAGTAAAAAGATAAAACTTACTTCCTATCACCCAGTGTTCTATTTATGCCGTACCTTCTAAATTTAGCCTTCTGAAATAGTCTTTAACTGTTACTGTAGAGAATATTCCTATAATTTTAATTAATATAACCCAAGTATGAAAAAATTTAATCATCAGCCTATAGTCATTAGTTTTTATTGTCAATTTCTGAACAACAAATAAGCAGATTTGATATTAATAAAATATTTTAGTTGAAAGTATATGGAAATATTTGTAGTTCAGTAAAGAACTAACCCTCCAATATAAATACAACAGTCTCTAGAATTAGAGGAGAATGTAGAGTAAAACCACCCCTTTAGTACCTTAGTACCTGCCCTAAGGAACTAATAAACACTTCTTAAAAGGATTTCTTTTGAGATAATGCAGATGGCAGTATTTAATTATTCACATGATACTAGAAATTCCTAAAACTGTATTGCTGAGTTATGAACATTCCTCATATTTGCTCCAATCACATTTGACAACTATCTATACCCTACCTAAATTACTAAAATTAGTCATGAAATATGGTCTTATTACTTAATAGTATATTTTTTCAATCAATTCTACTTTTCCAACCAAAGAATGTTTATAATAATAAAAGTCACAATGATTACCTTTATTAGAAGATGGGAATTTTGAAGATCTTAAAATTTAAAATAAGCATTTTCTTTTCATAAATTGGTCAGTAAAAGAGTATTACTAGAATGTAAGAATGCAAAAAATTTAACTGAATTATAAGCTGTGAACCAACACTGTGGAATGAAAAGTACAAGGGAATTAAGAGTTTGACTAGTGTGTGAATATGAACATTACCGCTTAGTCAGTATCTGACATTAGGCTAGTGAGCGAATATAACTCCTATCTCATAGTAAAATAAGAACAACAAAATAGGGATATAAAATGCCAAGTACTTTCTAACCACCTTGCATGTCAGTCCTTCCTCTTTATAAGAGAAAATGTTATGAATTTATATGGTCTTTAATCTACTGAAAGAGGTTTCTATTTTTAATCCTCATTTTTAAAAACAGACCATAGGACATTAAGACCTTACTGGCAATGAAAATTAAAATGCAAAGATTCCAGCTCCTGAGCTTCTTAGATCATAAACAAAACACAACCACCCTGGGAAAGCTTTTTTCTTTTTTTGTGGTGAGGGGATGCTAGGAACTGAATCCATGGCCTTGCACTGAGATGGCCCCAAACTTCCTACCTTGGTATTGTTGTCTGGGAAATAAAATTAATGCCACAAACATGTTAGTCTTTCAGTTACTACCATTCTAAACTTCAGATTTTATTCCTTTGCTAGTTTAGAGAAATGCTATGCATTACAGTTTTCAAGTTGTTCAGCAGTATATAAAACATACAACTGCCAAAGATTAAAGTATCAAATTAATCTTGGCATCACCTCTAGTCTACCAATTATCTTTAATCCTATAAATAACCATCTATTTGGAACAAAAATAAACAGAGAAAAATATTTTATTTCTGTGCAGGAGAAAGACTGAAAAATCTTTTCAAGCTAATAAAATCCTCATAATTATTTATTTTTATATTAAATTTCTTATTAAATATATTTGAATATAATTACACTCATAAATGAAAAAAATACCTCAGAATCGAAACCTCAATTAGGATATATGCTCACCAGACTAAGCTGTCCTAGAACCTTAGTAATGCCTTGTTTATATTTGTGTTTTTTTGCACAGCCAGCCTACTATATGCTAATAACTAATGACTACTGAATGAATTAGTTTATCAATAGCTAGGCAGATGTTTTTTGTCTTTTTGAGACAGAGTTGCATTACACAGTTCAGGCTGGCCTTGAATTCACTTTGTAGCCTAGGCAGGCCTTGAACTCACAGCAATCCTTCTGCCTCAACCTTCCCTCACTGCTGGCATTATAGGCATGTGCCACCATACCTGGTTTGATAACATTTTCATAAAATGCAAGTTAAAGTAAAATATTGCACAGTTTTTCCAAAGTGTTTAAGTAATTTACTTCTCTAGTGTCTTTGTTTAGCTCTCTCCAAACTCTCTACGGTTTTCTGCATGTCTATTCTTGGCTTGTAAGGGTGGTTTCTATTATTATACTGTTAAAAAAAAAACCCTCTAAGAACAGACATTTTAATCATTCATGCCACGGTAATGTACAGCACATGGCTCACAGTAAGGGGTGTTTTATAAAATAATAATTAGCTTTCAAAGACAGGCTGTCCAATACCGAGTGACACTGTCTTAGAAACACACAGAGCCTTTAAGAGAAAAATTGTAAGGCAAGTATTATACTTAAATGAATTACAAATATTTCTAATGTAAAACACCATTAAGTAGTTTCAGTGTCTGAATATAGTTTCTTTTTCCACTTATATTCAATAAGTTAAATACAGTTTTAACTGATCTCACCTGGAGGTTGCTGAGGCCAAAAGTACTGCTGCCAATCCTGAAGCACATAGGTAAATCGAATAGCAACACTAACTGGAGGCAACGGAGTTAAAGGACACCCCTGGAAATATATTCAAATACAGTATCATGTAAATAAACGCTGGTTCCTTATTTTAATAAATTTAACACCAAAACTTCACACTTATAGAATGGTTAAAGTACCTTTATGATAGACTTTCAGTTCATACTGTTAAGACAGTAGTGTGCATAATCTAGTCATTAATAAGGAAAAAAAAAGTCACTGAAGTTATTAGGGCCAAATAGTACAAAACTTAGAAAATCAAGCAGGAAGACTCTATAGTAATAAACAGTACTGATAGTATTACATCTACTTTTAAAAAATGGGTGGGTAAACGCTCCATATAATCATTCTATCATTTGTCTGTGTACTTGTACACATGAAGGATTCTACAATTATCATATAGTACTTGCACAGATGTTTTGTTTTGATGAAAAGGTTGCACAGCTTTAACAAAAAAAGCTTTAAGCTGGGCACAGTGGTGTGCACCTGTGGTCCTAGCTAAGACAGGAGGGTGCTTGGACTTTAGGTGTTCAATGTCAGCCTGGGCAACAGAGTAAGGCCCTGTTACAGAAAGAAAAACAAGCAAGCAAAAGAACACTTCAAAAAACAATGCTATGGAGTCAATTACTTTAAAGCTGCTATACAAAGGAAAAGAAATATCAAATTCTATTAAGAAAAATGACCTTTCAAAATCTTTTATAATTTTATTATAAAATACAATTTTTTACCACTGATTTCTAAAACTGAAAGTGGGGGAAAAGTAATAAACTTTCTAAAAGTGTAAAACTAGGTTTGGGGAGATCATAGCTACAAGTTAAATGAAAATAAAATTAAAGCCAGTATTAAATATGTCACTAGAATTTTAGGATAAGACAAATAAATGATCACTCGTACAAAATGCATTATATTAACAATCAGTTAACTAAAGATTAGATTAATCTTTAAATTCACTAAATGTCATGAAAATTAATACTATTATCTCATATCATCCTATGGCCTACTAAGTGGGCCAGGACTGAAACAGGTGTAGGAATCACCAAGGCAGCTTAGGTAATACACATTCAATGCTCTTTTCCAGAGAGACTTCTGGGAAGATGGCGACCAGGTGAGCGGCAGAGGGAATCTCTCCCAGAGACCGATCCTTTGCGCGCGGGTGTCCGGTCCATGGATGCAAAATTCCAACTGATCGGGCTGCTCTCTGTGGCCTGGGCATTAAAGGGCTGGCTGGAGAAGCCGCACGGCGAGAAGTGGGCGGATTCTGAGAGCAGGGCGCCCGAGGGATCGGTGCTGCGTTTGGGCCGCAGCTCGGCTCAAATCGCGAACAGCGGAGAGAGCAATCATGGCGGAATGGACGCCTCCAGCTCCTGAACCCGATCGGCTTGGAGTCGGCTGTAACCAGGACTTGTTGCAGGCAGTAGAGCAGAGGAAACTCAGAGAACGCGCTACTGGGACAGATTGAGCCAATCTGGGCAGCGGTCTGGGATCCCGCTCAGAGCCCCGCCCCCGCAGCCTGCGCCCGAGAACTGGAGCAGCTGCGATCGCCGGAATTTCTGAGTCGGGAAAAAGCTTGATCCAGGGAGATACATCTGAACAGCATTCCTGTCTGCACGATCCCAGGGTGAGTTGAGTGGGCGCTCTAACCGTTTTTTTCCTGAGTCGGGAAGAAGCTCTGCCCAGCGAGTGACATCAAAGCAGCTTTAAGGACTGCAGGATCTCCCAGGTAGGAAGAGCTAGCTAGGCACCCCGACGGGATTTGTGACGGGGGAAGGAGCTCCACCCAGGGAGGAACACCTGAGTGGCCTGTCTGCAAGACCCCTGGGGCGGCGAGCTGTTCATACAGCCCAGCCAGGTCTCGGGGTAGGGAGTAGAAGCGGAAATCTCAGCAGACAGCTTAAGGGACATTCTCCCAAAGAGAACTAACCATTGGAGCAGCCTCTGCAGCAGACCTTTGCCTGCTGAACGGCCTGGGGAATTTATAGCTCCACAGTTTGAATCTGATACCCAAAAATGGGAAAACAGAGGAACAAAACACAGTCTCAAAACTCAACCCCACCCAGAACAAGTTTTGAATGTGAGGATACAGGGGAACCAGAAAGCCAAATACCTGCAAGTTATGAAACGATTGCATCCGAAATGAAACAACTCCAACAGGCCATAAAAGAGCTTAAAGCAGAAATAAGCCACATACCCGCAATGATTTCTCAGACAAAAAACAAGCTGAAAACAACGATGGAAGAAATGTTCCGGGCACATAGAGAAGAAATAGACAAAAGACTAGAAGAAAATAGGAAACAAAATAGAAACGTTACAAGAGCAATTTAGGAATGAATTACCAAGAATGAAACAGGTCCAAAGAGAATGCCAGGATTTGAAAACTAACGCTGAAAGCATGCAAAACCGTCTAAAAGAAACCGAAGATAGAATTTCAGAACTTGAAGACAGCATGGCAGCTTATGAGTGTGAAAGGAAGAAACTCATGATATCATCAAAGACACAAGAAAAGTCAATCCAACAGCTGCAAGATGAGGCAAAACGTAACAATATTCAAATTATAGGAGTGTATGAAACAGCAGGAGACCTCACAAACGATATAAAAGGAATATTTGATGAAATAATAGCAGAAAATTTCCCAAACAAGGTAAAAGATACTGAAGTTCAGTTAAGCGAGGCATATAGAACCCCAATGATCCATAACCCAAAGAAAAACACACACAGGCATATAATAGTCAAGATCCCAGATATCCAGCAAAAGAACACAATA
>PVLD010032910.1:0-14225 GCA_004027595.1 Dinomys branickii
GTGGGGGTGGGGGGTGGGGGACGGAGTGGGAATGAAAAGAGGAGGCCGTGTGCAGGTTGTGGGCATCGCACTGCACAATCCTTCTAGGCTCAGCCGTGCCTCTTATTAGCTGTTGGACTTTGTGCCAGTCCATAGCTTCTCGGGGCATCTGTAAATCGCGGTATGGGAAGGAGGAAATGGCACTGCGAACGGGGTCTACCTTGACAACTGGGAGGGTGTGAAAGTGCTGCTGCGGCTTGGCGGACCGCAGTGCTCTCTCAGCCTCTCCACACAGGATGTCTTTCCACCAAGCAGCCTTTCTTTGCTGCTGAGAGTCCGAGGCAGGACCGAGGCACGACTGCTGTCTCCTACCTGCCCTGAAGCACCAAGGCCTGCTTTCATGCGCGTGTCCGTGCTTTCCCAGTACTACTTCGGCCTGCACAGGAGGTGGCCCTGTGCCTGGCGCAGACGCTGGCTGCTTCGCCCTCCCTCCCTGGCTCCACAAGCCTCCCAGTTGCAGACTCTGGTTCCTTGAACTTCCAAAGATAAATAAATAGCTATTGCAAATGGAGGAAGGGAGAAGGGGAATGGGCTCCCCCAGCCGGAGCCGGGCCGGGCTGGTCTGCATTCCTCAGAAAAGGGGCAGAGGAGCCCAGCTTGGCCCAGGCAGGAGGGGCTGCCCATCCAGGCCTCTGCTCACAGGCAGGGAGCTGGGAGAAGAGGAGAGAGGTCTCCCCCAGCACGGAGGGGCTTTCTTCTGTTAAATGAAGAGTCCAGAAAAGAACTGAACTGTCCCACCCCATCTCTGAGGCTAAATAGTGGCCAGATGACCTTGACATTACCACCACGAAGCCAGGGTTCCCAGGGTGGGAGTGAGGTGCCTGGGGTAGATGTGTACAGCACTCCTGTGTGGCTGGGTGTGGTGGTGCACTCCAATGATCTTAGCAGTCAGGAGGCTGAGGCAGGAGGACTACGAGTTCTAGGTCAGCCTGAACTACACAGGAAGACCGTGTCTAAAAAAAAGCCAAATGGGGTGGCACAAGCCTATAATCACAGCACTCTGGGAGGTGAGGCAGGAGCATCATAAGTTTGAGCCCAGCCTGGGCAATTTAGCAACTTACTGAGACCTGTCTCAAAACAAAAAATACCCCAAGGAGGCTCCAGATGTAGCTCAGGACAAAGACCCCGGGTTTAATCTATAACACTGCAAAACAAATACCCCCACTCCCTGCACCAAAAACCCAGGCATGCTGTTCACCTGTTCCAAGGTGCTCATATTCTGTTTCTATACCACCCAGGTAGGGTGGAGTAGGAGTTACTTTCCCATTTTGTATGAATGAGAACACTCAGCGCAACAGGGCCTGAAGTCCAGGGAAGTGGACACTCGGCTACTCACAGCTTTTCCAGGGATGTTCCCTGGTATCAGACCTCAGAGGTGCACAGAGGAATGAATGACTTGCACATCACAGTCTTCTTGTTTCACAAATAAAATAATGCAGGTATGATGTTATGTGCCTATAGTCCCAGTTACTTGAGAATCTCTTGAGTCTAGGAGTTGGTTGGCAATATGCGGGGACCCTGTCTCTTAAATAAAGTAGGTGAAATGAAAGCTTCAGTTTAAGGTTTGTTTGAGCCGGGAGGTGACTCACACTTAGTACTCAGGTTTGGAAGATTTGGGTAGGGAGCCTGGCCCATGAAATACACTTTGTTTTTAAATGTGCTTGGCGATGCTGGGGTCAAACTCAGGCCTCTTGCATGTCAGGGAAGTGCCTTACCAGTAAGACACAGCCCCACATGCTTCTGGTGTTTGTTTCTCTTTTATTAGTGTCTGTCTGCAATGCAGAATGATTGCAGTCACCTCGGGAAAGAGGTACATGTTCATACCACATCTTAATCACTTTTATCTCCTCCCCTTAAATGTGTTTTTAGTAGGTGGCATGCTGTTCAGCGGAGATTGGGCTAAGATACAGACAGAATAATACCTGCTGAATTAACTTTGACTAGGGAAATGAAAAGGATTTACCCAACGTTTTAGTCAGTCTCATCTCTACTAGACCTTATCACACAAGGGCTTAGGGGCTCATGCACACTGTCTTCCTCTCAAAAGATCTAACTTCTGTGTCTGGCTGCTTCTTTTTTTTTTTTTTTTAAAGGGAAGCTTTCACTATGTTGCCCAGGCTGATCTTGAATATCTAGTCTTGAGTGATCCTCCTGCCTCAGCCTCCCAAGTGCTAGTATTACAGGTGTGTGCTTGTGTTTATTTGTTTGTTTGTTTTGAAACAAGCATCTCATCAGTTGCCTATGCTGGCCTCAAACTGGTGTTCCACTTGCCTCAGCTTCCTGAGTTCTGCGGCCACACACCTGTGCCACCACATCTGCCAAGCACACATTTTTTAAGAAGCGTGGCTGCTCACTGACCTCTTGGAGACTGAAACTGGTCAGAGCCATCACTTTGAAAGGTTGGGGAAGAAGACAGACAGCTGCTGAGTGCTGGTCTTCTGCCTGGCCCTGTGAATGCCCTTCCAGGACTTAGCTTGTGCAGCCCCTGTGGGGCAGTGAGGAGGACCCAGAGCGGAGAGGCACCCAAAGGAGCCATTTGTTCAGGTCTCTTTGTAAGTAAGAGACCTGGGGCTTATCTGTTGTTGTTTGCTGTGCTCCGGACCGAACCCAGGCCTCCTGTGTGTCAGCCACACACTGTGCCCTGAGCGACACCTGAGCTCCAGGGCTGGGTCTGAATGCCGGAGCTGGGTGGCAGGGCCTGACGCTGTAGCTGTCGTTCATTCTCCCTGTTTTCTCCTCCGTTCCCCGTGAGGTTTGCTCTGTGGACGTCCTGGCTCTCTCTCAGCCAACCCCTTACAAACATCCGCTTCAGAAGCATCACGGTGTAGAGCCAGGCTCCCCTTCACTCGGTCCCTGCAGGCCCAGGGAAACAGAAACTTTGCAAGAACTTCAGCACGAAGTCGGGAGAAAGGAAAGGAGTGAACACAGAATGCAAGAAAGGCGCTAGGGCTCAAGCTTGGTGGTGCAGGCCTGTAACACCGGCATGCAGGAGGCTGAGACAGGAAGACCGCCATGAGTTCCAGGCCAGCCTGGGCTGTGTAATGAGCTCAAGGCCATCTTGGACTACACACTGAGACCCTGTCTCAAAAAATCAAAACCGAAACCAAACCAAACCAACCCCCCGAAAACAAACAAACAAAGAAACAAACCGAAAACAAACATGAAAAGAGCTAGGGACGGTTTCACATCTGTAATCCCACCTACTCCAGAGGCTGAGACAAGAGGATTACAAGTTTGAGCCCAGTGTATGCAACTTAGCAGGGCTCTGTCTCAAAATAAAAAATTCTGTCAAAATGCTAGATAATAAAATAAAAAGAAAACCCACTGTGTGAAGTCTTAGATTCAACCTGCAGTGCTGCAAAAATAAATGAGAAAATAAAAAAGATTGTAATTCTGGGGCTAAGGATGTAGGTAGCTAAAGCAGGACGTATGCCTAGCTCATTTGTGCCAGGTTAGGTCTCTAGCACACAGGGGCTTGCACCCATGCATACATATACGCATACAAGCACGCACGCACACATGCTAGTGGGTGCGCACGTGCGCACACACACACACACACACACACAAAGAGCACACAAGGATCAAAGACCATAACATGTACAGGGACCTGAGACTGCTGTGTCCTTTACTGGGCACCAGGCCCTGTTGAATTCTTAAGCTTCCTTTTCCTCCCTTCCTCTCTCCCTCCCACCCTTCTTCCTTCCCTCAGTTTTTCCTCATCCCCCCTCCCTTCCTTACTGCTTTTCGTGGTTCTAGGAATTGAATCCAGGGGCTAATTGAGCTGTATCTCCCCTTTTTTTGTAGTTTTGAGACAGGGGATTCCTAGATTACTTGGGTTCAAACTTGCAACCCTCCTGCCTCAGCCTCTCCAGGAGCTGGGATGACAGGCATGTGCCATCACACCTGGGCAAATCCTTAGGGTTTCTGACTCCCTTCTGTGCTGTCACCTTTCAGAGGCAGGATCCTGCCAGGTGGGACTCAGGTTAGGCCCCATTGGATCAACAGCACAGATGTAGCATTTCTCCAGGGCTCCATCACCTCAGGACTGCAAGGAGACCAGAAGAGAGCAGCCCTAGGGTGCCTCTCCTGGGCAGTTCTTGCCTCTTCACTGTGCTGGACTGGTAAACCCCTGTGCTGCTGGTACCCCCACCGAGTGTTCTTGCGGGGTGACTCACGCCTCCCTGGGTCAGAAGTAATGGAATGAACTAGAGTTGTGGATACCACTCAGCGTCTGATGATCAGATTCCTCCACCCAGAAGGCACCTGGCTGCAACTCAGCCTCTCCCACAGGAAGGGCCATTTTCCCTGTCTCTTACAGCCCAGATCACATTCCCCCTTGCACTCCTGGAGATCAGACCCAGGGGCTCTCTCTCACTGAGCTGCAAAGCTAGGTCTTTGCACTTTGCGTTTTGGGACAGGATCCTGCCCAGGTAGAACTTGTTTGTTTGTTTGTTTGTTTGTTTGTTTATTGAGACAGTATCTCACTCTATAGTTTAGGCTGTCCTTAAACTCACAGCAATCCTCCTACCTCAGCTTGCCCAGTGCTGGGATCACAGGTGTGCACCCCATGCCCGGCAAAGTTTGAATTTATGAGCCTCAGTCGCCGCAGCTCTTTGAATGAGACTGCTCACATTCTTGAGGTAAAGGAGCACCCCCTGCTCTGGGTGCTGCTCTGGAGCCAGGCCCCGGCTGCCCGGCTGAGGGGCCGCCGCCTCTGAGCGTGACACCCCATTTACTTTGTCCTTCCTTTTCTCCCAGTGAAACGGGGTGTAATAAAGCCTCAAAGACACAATTACAACACATCTGAGAGGCCTTAAATGGTCTTTGTTGGTGACTATTCTTTTTTATGTGTTGTGGTTCTAGATCACAAAATCTCATTCCCTGGCAGGGGCCGAGCAGACAAGGCGAGTTTTATAGACAGGAAGGGCTCAGGAAAGATAAAAGGCAATGGGTCGTTTCAAAGTGGATTTCCTTGTAAAAGTGGAGGAGGCCATCCTTCTCCAGCCCACTCGAGCAGGCCTGTTTGGAGGCAGTCTCGCTCACTGTCTTGCTTTCTTGGAGGCGAGACAAGCAGTGTGAGTCAGGTGGGTGCTGGGACATCGCAGGAGCACGCACTGTATCCTGGTCGGTTCTCCATCTGAGCAAGGGCAGCATCCAGACCTGCCTCCCTTGAGTGTCACTGACCCTGTCTGAGTAGGGGCTCTGCTGGTGACAGGAAGTATGTCTGTGTGCTCTAATGCAAACATGTATGTTTACTGCTCCCTCTTGTATATTAGCATTGGTTTGTGATGCATAATAAATACATCCACTGCATGGTACATGTGGTCGGTATGTGTACATACCCGTCCTCTTCCCTTCCCTTGCCTTCCAGTTCCTTCCAGCCCCTAAAAGCAAATATATTGAATATCTGTTGCGGCTCATAACCCAGGGCCTAGTCAATCCTGGAGTTTCCTGAGTGATAAGAGGATTTAGTGTATATGGAGGTTATACTTGTGTTTGTTTTATTTTGTTGCAGTACTGGGGCTTAAGCCCAGGACCTTCACATTGAGCCACGTCCTTGAGCCTCTCTGTACTTTTTTATTTTGAGACAGGATCTCACTAAGTTGCCCAGGCTCAGCTCGAACTTTTGATCTTCTTGCTTTAGCCTCCCAGAGTGCTAGGATTACAGGCATGCACCACCATGCTCAGCTAAATGAGATTTAGTGAGCATCTGCTATGTGCCAGATATTGTTTCAGGTGATGATAGTTGTGAATCATCAGGCAGACTTCGGCCTCATGAGGTCGTAGTAGCAGTAAACAGACAGTTCTAAACTCATGAATTAAATATCCCTAATCCAGCTGGATGCAGTGGCACGTGCCCTTTCCTACCCACCCTTCTTCATCCCTCATCCTGCTGGGATTACAGGTTTGTGCCACTATACCATCTGCTCTTCCCCTTTATCAGCCTGCCCCTCCCCCTCATTTCCTTTGCCCTGTGTCTGTAACCTCCAGACCCCAGAGGATGGGCAGCTGGTTTGGGAGTGTAATCTCCCGGTCCTCTGTTTTTGGCCTGCAGTGAGTCTCTGGCCTGCTCTATCCGCGCTCCACCTTGTTAAGGGTTAACTGGCACCACAGCTCTCCCAGGGAAGAGGACACCATTTGAAGTCATAGTTAGTAAAAAGAGCAGAAGGGAAAGATGTAAGAATCCGGCCTGCGGTGTCCTGGTGAAGTAGGAAAGGAGCTCTGAATTCTACCGATGGGCCGAGAAGCCAGGAAGGTTTACAAAGAGAAAAACTCTGACCGAGTTAGGTTGAAATTGCCTCTCTGTTGGAGCAGCCACTGCAAGAGACACGTCTGGGAGCGCAGGACAGGCCAGCACCACAGTCCAGGGGAGAAATCACAGTGGGCCTCCGGGCAAGGGAGGTGTTGGAGGAGGCGCAGTGGGAGGACGCAGGGTGTGTCTGAGAGTAGAATGTGAACCGCGTACCTGGTTTTGTCCCCATTTCCTGGCTGCCTCTGGCATCCTTGGAGCCTCTGATGTGCTCAGGGCCTCCTTGTATGCTAGTGTGGTGCTGAGATGACCCTGGGTGGATCCAGGGTGGGGTGGGCATAGGGAGAAGCAGGGTGGGATTAGGGGGCCCCCTAGGAGGAGGAGGAGAAGGTGGAGGAAGAAGTAGAGGAGGCAGAGGAGGGCCAGGGCCGCCGTGCCTGAGGCGGGCCTGCTGGGGGTCTGTGCTGGTGTCACCAGGCCCTCTGTTGCCCTGCCTGTGACTGTTCCCCCTTGGAGGAGGGCGCCAGGCTCCAAGGCAAGCAGTGTGTGCGTGTGCGCATGTGTGTGCTCTAGTTGGGGTGGCCCCTTTCCCATTGGGCTTGTTACCTTTCTTTTTTCCTCAGGAGGTGGAGTTGAGCAGACTCCTCATCTCCTCGACGCCCACCCCCCTTGCTACATTCTGCCTTGCACTTAGTGCCCTATGCCGCAGGTGCTAGGCCCACCCCTGACCCTGGGTCAGGGCCAGATCAGCACTAAAAAAACTGAGGAGAGTGGGCTACAGCTCAGGGGTAGAGTACTTGCCTGGTAGAATGCCCAAGGCCCTGGGGTCCATTCCCAGCACCATCAAAACAGAAGAGACAGGACACAAACTGCAAAGGACAAGCTCGGCAGGCCGAGGCAGGGGAGGGGAGAGTGGGTGACCCTTCGCCAGGTGTGTGTGTGTATGTGGTGGGAACCCTGAGGCTGAGGCCAACCTCAAAAGTCTGCTTCTAGCTTGACACCTATTTAAAAAAATTATTTGGTGTCAAAGTAATGCCTGTGTGTGGTTAAAAGCAGAGCAGCTTGGAAACACTTATGGTTGGAAGCGGTGACATCCCCACCCGCCTGCTCCCCAGGGGCCACAGTCAGACAGCCCTGAGAGCACAGGCTTCGTGCCCAAGGCCCTTCATCACTTTGCAAATCTGGTTTTCAGGGGCTCCCTACTCGGCTCTACCTCAGAGCTGCAGCCCACACTGGCTTCTGGGGTCACCCCAAGCCCTTCCTGCCAAATGTGGCCCCAAATGGGGGACCTCAGAAAATCACCCCATGAACACAAGGCCAGTCTGCCTCACTCTGTGCTCCTGTGAACAGCCCAGCAGCTCAGGGATTGGAAGCTCTTGGAAGATGCCCCCTGCATGGAACCCTGGTGCTCCGACACAGCTTCCTCACGGGGGTGGGGTGGGATGGGGTGGGGGTGGTGCGGCTTGGAGCTGGTCTTTCTGTCTCCTCCTCACTTCAGTCTGCGCCTCTGTCCCCTCCCTCTCTCTGGGCTTTGCTGTTACTTTTCTTAGCCTTGCTCTCTCAAGGCCCCGGGTCTTCCCAGGGAGGAGGTGGCATCCCCCTCTCCCCAACCCTGGGGCGGAGGGAGCTTGCGTGTGTAGCTGGAGCGCAGAGGTCCAGGGTGTGGGAGCCAAAGTAGTTAGTTTTGGTTTTACTTTGAGCTGATTTTGCTGTTTTTACGCTGTAGTCTCAAAATTTTTTTTCAGTGCTGGGTGGGGATGGATCCCAGGGACTTGTACATCTAGGCCCTTGCCTTACCCAGCCCTGTGCCTAGTGGTCCAAAGCTAGGGGAACCGAAGGGAGGGCTGGGTTTTCTGGGTTTGGGCAGCAGGTATGGGAGGCAGAGCCTTCCTGCCTCCCCAATGAAGCCTGGCTGGTCAGCTGTCCTCAGTGAGGCCTGAGGCTTGGGGCTTTACCTCCGCTTCCTCCTCAGCCTGAGGTTCAGGTTTCACTTGTGAAGGCCATGGCAGTTTTTCTGCTGTCCTTATCAGCTGTGTGCATCGAGGCTCTACCATCTCTGCAAGGAGATTCTCCCAGCGGAGGCCAGGTGCTGGGGGGCAGGACCCCTGCTTCTGTTCAGTGCTCCTCTCTGTGTGTGAGCCACCTGGGTGCCCAGAGTGTGGCCTGAGGTAATCTGGCTGATAAGGAACAGATATGACTTTCACACCCATGCAGACTTTCACCAGTCTCATAGCAATCACTGTGGCCTAAGGCTTAAGTGTGTGTGTGTGTGTGTGTGTGTGTGTGTGTGTGTGTGCGTGCGTGCGTGTGCACGCGCGCGCGCTATGTATATTTGTGTATGTGCTGTCTATATGCGTGTGTGCCTGTGTGTGGTTGTATGTGTATATGTGTGGCTGTGTATGTGTGCATGTGTGAGAGTGTAATGTGTGATGGCCTGGTGTGGGCTGTCATGCCACTTCTTCTGCAACACTCCTCCTCTGAGCAGGATCTTGAACTCGCTGTTCACGGCCTTTGGATGACTGGGTGCCTTGAAGCAGACACAGTGAGAGCCCTGTTCCTCAGTCCCACCCATTTCTCAGAGCGCCAAGTGCCACACTGGCTGCCAAGGTGGACCTGGGCCTCACAGGTAAGCAGTGCCATACCAGCGACTCCCACACCACTGCGAGCTGAGCCCTGTCACAGGGAGCATGCAGAGAGATGCCTGTGGTGATTCACAGCCCAGAGAGGAGAGCAGCCTCTCCTGCACCTACCCCTGCTGAGTCTCAAACTAGGACTGGAAGGCAGCGAGACACAGACTCCCCCCACACCCCTAACAGTTCCTCTCTGATGGCTCTGAGTCTAGCAGGCCCCGCAGCAGCCTCCAGGCTTGGCCCACCCTTGCCTCCTCCCAAGGGGTTCTCCCGCCTCCAGGGCCTTGTGCATAAAGGGACAGAGGGGGTGGAAGGGAAAGGCAGATGGAGATGGGAATTACTGAAGATGAAGGAAAGAGTGGTTAGGGGATACTTTCCCTCTGGGGAGCAGGAGGCAGGAGGCCATCCCAGCCAGAGTGAGGGGGCGCAGCAGTTTTTGGCCTTTACAGTCTGTCTGGGGAGCCTGGGCACTCTTCCCTGGGGCATGTCCCAGCCTGGGAGTGCTATTAGCAGAGGCAGCCTCTCCACTCTCCGACTTTATCTTCCTGACACATTGAAGCCATCAGGCCCAGACTGACTGGTCCTCAGTCCTCCAGCAGCCTTTCCTGAGCAGACCTGCCCTCCAGGCCCTTGCTCCAGGCAGGGTGGGCCAGGCCCCTCAGTCACTTGAAGGCTTGCTCACCTTTGTCCCTCAATTCCAGCCCCTTCCACTCGCCCCGTGCCCTACTCTTGTCCTCCGAGGGGAATTTGTGTCCACGTTGCCAAAACAGAGAATTTGGGAGGGGCCCCAGAGACTGAGCTGTTCCATCAAAGCAGCAAACACTCTTCAGTGCCGCGTGTTCTGGGGAAGCCAAATCAAAGGCAAACCCTGAATTCTTCTTGCTCACGGCCAATAAAAACCTTGCTTCGGAGCTGGCTTCCTTAGCTGAAATCAGATATCCTAGTAATAAACAAGTCCGAGAGGCAGGGGCAAGCTCTTGCTTCTATCTGCTGATTAGTTTTTCTTCCTTAAAAAAAGTCTCTCCTAGAACAGGATGCCTGTCCCAGAAACATGGTCACCGGAGCTGTCTCTGGCCCGCCCTGCCGGCCTCCAGCCCTGCGAAGCCTTGCCCTGGGCTCCTCCCAAATGCTACACTGCTTAGAAGGAAGGTGTCAGAGGGACTGAAGAGAGGCTGCCTGTTGGGGAGCTGTGCCCCTTAAGGGACAAGCTGCCTTCAGCTGCCGTTGGCCGTTGGAGATGGGAAAGTGAACTCAGGACAAGAGTGCCGATCCAGCACGGTGGGTTTTAGTGTTTGTTTTTGGGGGTCCTGAAGATGAAATCCAGGGCCTTTTGTGCATGCTGGGCAGGTACTCTACCACTGAGCCATACTCCCAGCTGCCATGGGTTTTAGCGCTGAGTTCCCAGTTGGAAAAGCCAGACAGGGCAGATGCTGAGACAGACAATCTGGACATCTCGCTTTTGGAGCACCCTTGCCCTTGTGTAGCACCCCTCCTCGGGGACCCCCTTTCAGTCTCTGTCCAGGCTTCCACAAATGTATTTCCACATGTGGCCTGCTTCGAGGAGTGCCCGCCCCCGACGTGCTGACACCTCCCCTCCCCCCCAAATCGGTTTTTAAGTGACTTTGCTGTCAGAAGATGCTGGTCTGTTTATTTTTCCTCTGACATTCTCTCTCCAGAGAGTTTCTGGTCAGGAGAATTATGTTGAGGCTGCAGATTGTGAGAGAATTGTGCCTAATGGGGAACAGACGGACAAGACACCTTTCATGTCCAGCCAAGTTTCTTTTCCCTCCTCTTTCTCTCCCCCAACTTCTCATCTTCCCTTTTTGGCTTCAAAGTTGGCCCAGGGTTGTGCTTGTTTCTTCGGGACATCTGCGGAATAAGGTCACACATTGATTGTATTTTGGAGATTGGCAGCTCGGTCAAGTTGTGCTCTGAAGGGGAGAGTAACGCTGCTCCTCAGATGCTGGGTGGGGACAGACGCCAGCGTGCAGCTGGCACGGGGTGTCCCAGCTTGTGAGCATGACCAGGGCTGTCTGAGTGGCACTCTCGTGTCCAGAGAGGCATCTGCTTCCTGGACATCGCAAAGCTCACGAACCTGAGCTCATAAAATGTATTTTAAATACAAGAAAGATGTCAAAAGTCCCCTTTCCCCTACCCATCACATGCTATCTCAGCTGATATGTGCCAGACTTTTTCTTTTTTTCTGATACTGGGGATTGAACTCAGAGTGGGGCAGCTCTGCCACTGAGCTACATACCCAGTCCTTGGTACCCCTTTTTAGACAGGGGCTCTCTGTGTAGTTTAGGCTAGCATCAAATTTGTGATCCTCCTACCTCAGTCTTCTGGATAGATGGGATTACAGGTATGTGCCACCACACTGTAAATTTCTGAGACAGCATTTCAAACTTTAAATATGAGACAGGATCTTGCTAAATTGCCCACACTGCCTCAAACTTGTGACCCTCCCACCTCAGCCTCCTGAGTGGCTGGGATTATAGGTATGAGCCCCTGCTCCTGGCTTGTCCCAGACTTTGTAAGATGAAGTGCTGGCTCTGAGGTTCCTTGGGACCTCAAAATGATTATAGAAGAGAAACTTAACTTTAAGGCTCTTGTAAATGGTTGTTCAGTCATGCACAACCCTAGCATACACTTGCTGTGTGCTATGGGTGGAAAGAAAGCCCTCTTCTTTTTGTGGGTGTAGCTCGATAACAGAGTACTTACACAGCAAATGCAAGACCTTGGGTTCTATCCCCAGAATCACTAAAGAATAAAAAAGTCCTTTTCCTCACCTAGGTACTCCGTGAGGGTGGGTGGAGGCAGGGAAGTTTTTGGAGGACAGTGGCTTGGATTCTTCCACCCTTAGTCAGGAGGCTGATGTAACAGCATCCAGCTGACTTCATGGTAAAGCCAGGCCCGGCCCCTGGAGCCAGCTGTTTCCGACTGCACCACTGCCCACCCCCAATCCTTCGGAAACTATCCTCCCTCCCTCCCCTGAAGCTTCGGTAGGCAGCACTTATGCTTTTCAGTAGGCATGATTTGTTTTTCAAGGACAAGGATGTCTTGGGTTTGCAAACTGTCCCAGTGGACCTCATTCCTCTGTGTCTGGCCGTGGGCAGTAGCAGAATTCATCGTTGGCGCGGCCCGAGGAAGAGGCAGGGCTGGTGGGACAGCTCGAATCTGGAGGAGGGATGTGCGTGACAGGGATCTAGGAGGGCGGAAGGGAGGCTAATCCCACTCTTGATGTATTTAGTTCCCTCCTTCCTTCCTGCCCCTGCTGCTCATGGTTTCAGTTTGTCGTGCATTAAGATGTGTCAGTGCTCAACTATTACAATTGACTAAGAATGCATACTTCTTTCACAGTAGTATGTCTCTTGTGAAGTGAAAGCTGCACACTAAGAATATGCAGGTTTTTGAGTTGGTGTGGGCTGTGGCCCAGAAGGGGAGGGCAATGCCTAGCAGGTGTGAGACCGTGGGCCCACCCAGCACAAGAGAGAACCCACAGCAGCTTAGTGACCAACCAGCGGCCTGGAGTCATTCCTGAGGTTATTTCTTGCCCGGTTACCAACTTGTTCTGTCTTCAAAAAGGGGCCCAGTGCCCTGGCCACGGAGGTATTCAGCCCAATACAGTATCCTGAACTTCCTGACCAGCTGTCATGAGATTAAAATGTAAGAATACAGGGGAGAGTGCTTACAGGTCTCTAAGCTCTATGAGAAGAAACTGTTAAGAAAGGGGTGGGGCATGATTTGAGACAGAGGTCGCTTTAAGAACTGTAGTCCCCTGCTACCCCAGGGCTGTAGCTCAGTGGGGTTGTGCTCTTCAGCGCCATGACTACATATTGTTATCTTTTTTTTTTTTTTTCCGGGACCGGGGATCGAACTCAGGGCCTTAGTGCTTAGCGGCAAGCACTTACCCCACTGAGCTGTACCTCCAGCCCTAGCGCCATGACTAAAGGAAGAGAAAGAAAAAGAAATGTAATAGAATCTGTGAGGGACTTTCCAAGAGACAGAGCCTGATGGATTGTTTGGGGAGGGTGTCCAAACCTGAGACAGGTCTCAGGGCAGACAAGAACCCAGGCCATAAACGATGCTGTCAGGAAAAGATGCTCGGCCATGTGGTGGGGCTCACCCCGGACAGTATGCTGTTGAAATGCAGGAAACTTGCCTGGATGCTGTCACTGCTTTGATGAAAAACAGAGCAACCCACTGGCCGCCTGTTGTGCGTGACAAGACAATGCCATGGGCCAGGCGTGGTGGCCTGTGACTGTCATATTGGCTATTTTTGAGTCTGAGGCAGGAAGATCACAAGCTTGAGTCCAGCCTGGGCAACTTGTGGGACCCTGTCTCAAAATTAAAACAAAGCACAACAAAAAACATAGAAAAAAGGAGTGTTCCCAACCTGACTAGGTTTTCCCTCTACAGGTCCCCGTCCTATGTGGATACGCCACCTTCCTGATCTGGGCTTGATTTGGCTCCCTGACTGGGCCCCTCCTGTTTTTAATCACCAGGCACAGGCTGGAGACATCTTCTAGGGCTCAGGTGGTCTCACTTCCGGGGGTTCCACAGTTTCCCCTTATCCTTATCCAAGGAAATCAGGCAGTTGATAACACCGGGTGGTTCTGCCAACCTGCTGTCACCTGGGAAACTGCTTCCTGCCTGGCCTCATTTCTGCCTGTAAAGAGGGGGCAGGACTGACTGGAGGGCTTTCAGGGTGAGGTGCCCACCGAGGCCCAGCACCTGCCCCTCAGGTTAGCCGATGTTGCCACCTAGAGGCAACTGGAGAGTTCACTGGGCAGGATGGAGCCTCTTGATCTTGCCAATTCCTGAAACGAAGATTTCGTTTTCTTGCCCTAGAAGTTCAGAATCCTTTTCCATCTAGAGTATGGCTTTGGCTATGTATGTAGCCCAAGGGAAGTTCTGCCCCAAAGCCGCACTGGAGGATACCAGGTACTGGGGCACACTGATCTGCTGTTTTTTTTTTTTTTTTTTTCTGTCTTTTTGAGACAGGGTCTCGCTATGCAGTTAAGGCTGGCCTCGAACTCACAACCATCCTCCTGCCTCAGCCTCCTAAGAGCTGGGATGACAGGTGTGCGCCAGGCCTGGGCTGCTGCTGGTTCTGAAGTCACCCCCATATTCATTCACTACACCAGATCGTAGAAAATAAATGTTTTAACTGCTTTGTAATTGGCACAAATGGTATAATTCAAATGTATATTTTATTTAATAGACTGAAATATCACACTATAGCTCCGAAAGAGGAATCATAAAGGTGTTAAGTTTTACAAAATTACATTCAGCAGCAGCATCCT
>PVLD010032911.1:0-14165 GCA_004027595.1 Dinomys branickii
TGTCTGTATATGGGTCCATACGTCTACAATTCGAAGATATCAATGGATAAAGCAACAACAACTGTTGAGACCATATCACCTTGTCTATAGATTAGTTGTGATTGTACTATTTTCTATGATAATGGGTGTCTGTTTGTCAATAGGTTTTTGTACTTTTATGTTTCTAAAAAAAAAATAAATAAATAAAAATAAAATGTAACTCTGTCCCATCCTAGCACAGCTAGCATCAGACTCCATCTCATAATCGATGGCACCTGTAGTGGATTCTCTGCATGCTCCCTCCTAAGTCAACTTCCTGATATGTTGACGGAGGCCGGCTCTCAGCGGGACATCCCTCTCTGGGTTTGCCTGCGGCTGGAGGGGGCCTCACTCAGGCCTGCCCTCCACATGGAGGGAGGAGATGATGTGGTGGTGCAAAGGCCCCAGTCCCTTGTGGGGTATCAAGGTGCCACCAGCCGCGGAGCTCAGCGTGGGTCTGCAGAGGCCTCTGTTTCTAGTCCACTGTCTTCCTCTGCCACCCGGCAGCCCTCAGCCCCTCACAGACAGTGCTGGAGGGCCCCTCCCAGGTAGTCTTGTATGCAGGCGTCTCCTCCCCCAGCCTATTCCAGTTCAGCGTGGCCCCATTTGATTGAGAGTTAGGTGTTCTCACTTGTGTTTCACAAAACCATTAATAGTATTTTAGATTCTAGGAAATAAGCGAGGATTGGTGAAGTGAGAAGGTAGAGGAGGGAGGGAAATGGTGGTACAGGGAGCAGGGAGATCTTGAAACACCCTGTGTGCCATTCTGTGGCGTTCAGGCACTGACTGCGAGGAGCGTAACATCAGTAGCGCTAGTTATGGGGCACCTGCCCGGTGGAGGAGTGGGTAAGACAGGGAAGAGAACAGACTTTGGAACAGGATCAGTAGACATGCACAGGGGTGGGTATGGAAGAGTCTTTTTAAAGGTAGAGTCTCTAAGATCTGGTGACTCTGTCGGCTGCGCAGGCTTCCAGAAAGATGAGGGTCTGGCTTGGACGCTGAAATGCCATCAATCCTAATGTATTGCAGGATGCAACATTATTTTATGTGCTCTTGAAAAAAAGAAAAACTCACCCAAACAATAGAATTGTCATGGGTTTTAAGATTTCTCAATGTCAAATATGTAAAAAGATGAAAAAATATGTGTATGAGAATTGAAAAGCCATAGTTCTTGTACTTTTTGGGTCAGTCTAAGCCACCTACCTTGGGGAGGTTTCTGGCTTCCTGAAGATTGAATCAGACACCTTTCCAAGTGCTTGTACTGCAAACTGTGTGCTTAGCCTTGTCACGGAACAACCCTACGATCCACTAATAAACTATGTTTTTTGTACTGAGAATCGAACTCAGGACCTTGCACTTGCGTGGCAGGCCCTTATGCCGCTGAGCTGTATCTTCGGCCCTCTAATAAACTAGTAACGTCATTAGCAAACCTCTGTGGAGCTCTAAGCTTCTTGGATCTCTTCTAGGGGTGGACATTCAGCAAGTGGGCAAAACAGGAACAAATCTTGTGGGCCTCATGCTGGCCTCACTGTCTCTTTCCTGGCTGGATGAGGGCCCTTGGACAGACACCACTGCTCCCCCAATGGCCGGCATCAAGCCTGGCCCAGGCTGACCACAGTCCGTGCTCGCTGTGACAACGGAGACAGCAGCCGCTGGTGCAGTAACTCATCTTGATCCAGACCCTTCGAACTTCACGCTTAGTGATCCGAAAGAGCTTTTTATTTTTTTCAGTACTGAGGTCGAAACCACTTTCATAGCCCTGAGCTACATTCCCAGCCCACTGGCCATTCTTTGTTTGATTTGGAGACAAAGTTTTGCTGAGTCACTAAGTTGCCCAGGCTAGGTTTGAATTTGCAGTCCTCCTGACTCAGCTTCCTAGTGCTGGGATTACAGATGTGTATCACCACGCTCAGGTTTAAAGAGCCTTTTCACTAATTTTCCTGCCTCAGGTTTCTCCGCTACTCTGACCTCTGAGCTTTGTTACTGAACTTGTCTGCTGAAAATACCATTATTATTTTTCCAGGGAAAGATCCTTTAGTGACTCCTTGGGAACTATTGACAGAAGTCCAGTGTGTGCACTGAGTCCTCCCTGTCTAGTGTCAGTCCAGATTTCTAAACTTATTTCTTACTCTTTCCATTGAGGAATCACAATCTGCTCAAAATTTCTTACCTCATTTCTGATCTTTTTGGGGGGGGTTCTGGGAGAAAGTCTAGGGTCCTGGATACACTGGACACAGCCTTGCCACTGATTCTGTCTTCTCCTGCCCTGTCTGGTCTAGAACACCTGTTCCTTGTCTCTCCGCAAGTCCTCACTGGGCACTCACACCCACTTTCCCTGGAGCTTTGCTTAATCACAATAGTTCAAGAAGATTCCTTCTATTTCTTTTCTTCTTTGGCAATACCATCTGCACCACCTTCTTATGCACTTCTTATGTGATTTGATTCTTCATGAGTCCTACGGGAATCCTTTCTGGCAGGAATTTTCTATCGTATCTGTATATTCATTAGTCTACACACAATGTATGGCAGGCAGAAATGTAAGAGCTAGCTCGGTGAACAGGGGCACAGTGTGCATCCACAGGGCATGCAAGGAGGAGACTTGTCGGGTTGGGTCAGAAAGAAGAAGTGAGGTAAAGCAATTGACAGAATCCATTGCCTCATTTTCATTTTTATGAAAATGCTCAAACTGAGCTCAAAGCTACTAGGAGTTTTCCATTTTTTCTGCACTCATAACTTAAACCATAGGGATCATTTCTTTGGTTTCTTCCAGCTATTTCCCCCTACACACACAAAGCCTCCAAATTTCTAAATAACACATTTCTATGCTATGGTAACTGAGGGTTCAGTTTTGTACATTTACAGTAGAACCCCCCCATCCCTTTTGCAGATCTGGTGGAACACAGAGCATCCTGCCTGCAGAAAGCTCTCTACCACCGTGTTACACCCCAGCCCTGCTGTTCTCTTTCTTCTTGGCCCTTTCAGTACAGAGCACCCTAAGAAAGGACAGAGGAGAACACGTTTTCAAATTCTTTGCATGTCTGAAAAATTTTTTTCTATGGCTAGGTAGAGAATTCCTTGCAAGTATTTTTGTTTCTTTTTAAAAAAATTATGTTTGAGTCTAGTTGTCACTATGTAGCGCAGGCTGGTCTTACATTTGCTTCTGCAGCCCAGGCTGGCCTCAAACTCATGGAGCTCCTCTGGCCTCAGCCTTGTGAGTGCTGGGATTACAGGTGTGCGCCACTGCGCCTGGTGGCATCGGGGCTCTGTTCCCTGGGTTTGTTTCCTGTGGTTCAGAGGCTGGATTCTGAGCCCAGCTTTGCGGCCTTGTGTCCTCTCCCATGAAAAGGGAAGGAAGTAAGAATAGTATCTTCTTTAAGAATTTCCATGAAGGTAAATTAGCTGTGATGAAGTGATTAAAACAGCTGTGAGTCATAGGACTCTGGCCCAGCCTTCAGGGTTCCTTAACACCGGCCCACTAGAAAGTGGTGCTGCCAGGAGCCGGGCCCGGGACAGCTCTATCTGAGGGGACGGGGACGAGGGAGGTGGGCAGGAGAAGAAGGGGGGGACTGGGAGTGTGTGGCTTTCTCTGGCCCGCTGCTTCCTCCCCCTTCCAGTTTAGACCCATCTGGGATGTACAAGGTAGGTAGCATCGCAACTTGGGAGAAAAGAAATCTGGCCAGAATTCCTCAGAAAAACTCATCAGGAGACTGGCTGCAGGCAAGGAGGTAACAATGTATGTGAGAGATAAACTGCTTGGTGCAGTACTGTTAAAAATACGAAAAAAGGACTCAGAGCAAAACCAAACAACCGCCACTGAGGCTGTCTTGAGCATGTGAAGTAAATGAGGGAAATATGAAAGAATAGAGGACATTAATCTGGTGTACTTACAAAAATCCTGGCCTCCCAAATTACCTTTTTTTTTCCACACAGGAGACATTTATTGAGCACCAAGTGTATGAAAGACGATGTCACAGTGATTTTTTATCAAGCATTATTCTTTTCCTTTAGGTCCTTTAAAAACAACCAAGATGAGCCATTTGTAAAACACCATTAATGCAAGTTAACATCTGATGAGCAGTAGAGTTAATTTATGTTATAGAATTCAGAGAAAAGGAAATGACTGCAAACCGAGGTGGACATAAAAACACGGGTGGGACTGGCTCGGAGCTGGGGCTTGTCCTCTGCATCTTCATCAGAGATGAAACTGCTGGCGCTCCCTGCCTGAGACTTCGCGCTCAGCAGTGCTGAAATCCACGTGATCTTCCTGCTGGTCACGCTGTACCTCTCTCCACCCTGTCAGGAGCTAGAGCTTCTCCTTGGAATGCTCTCGCCTCCGATTCACCCTGGAGAAACAGGTCCATCTTTAGTTCCCTGGAAATGAGGGTGTCCGTGAGCCGGCACGGGCTCACCGGACAGACAGTGGGGGGGGCGGGCAAAGCCGGTCCCAGCCGGCACAAAGCGGTGCTCACAAGCTTCACATTTCCTCTGTGCCTTGATCCTTCCCAATCGATTTGGGGGCTGAGGGTCAGCGGGACCCACCACAGCTGGGAGTTTGCTAGGAATAAATCCAGTTGCTCAGGTCTCACCTAAAACCACTGGGTTGAAACAGGCGTCTCCCCTAGGCCATCAGCAGATCAAGTGCTCTTGTTCAGCTCTGTGTGCCCCAGAGGCTGCCAAGATTCCCCCAGTTCTGCTAACTTTACTTGCAATTTGTCCAATCACTCTGTACGCTAGCAGTCTCAACATTTTTATGCATGGAATTTTTAATAACCGCTTGTGAATTATTAAAAAAGTGACAAGCACGTGTCGAGCACAACAAAATAGTTTCCATGCAGAAAGCAAACCTTTCTCAAGAGCACACCTTGTGACCTTGCAAAGGACCCCCGGTATAATGCAGGATGGGCCATGCGAGATCTGGATGTGCCAGTGGGTGATATAAAGCCTGTTTTGGGGGAACCCCCAGCTCCATGAATTTCACGCATTAGCGTGAATCCGTGTTGGGGTATTTCTTTGAGAGATGAAATTACATTCATTTAGTGGTGAATATAGGGTTTTTTCTTTGTTAAAACTTACTTTTAGAACAGGTTTTAGATTTTTAGGGATGCGAAGGTGGCACAGAGAGCTCCTGCCTGCTCCAGCCCTAGTTCCCCCGTTAGCGTGAGGTTCCACTGTCACAGTGAAGGAGCCAATGCCGGTGTCGTCATGAGCACGAATCTATGTTCAGATCGCCTTAGTTTTCCCCTAGTGTCCCCTTTCTGTTCTAGGAGCATGCAGGACATCCCACTTCACTTAGCCGGCATGTCTCCCTGGGCTTCTCTTGGCTGGGGGTAATTGCTCAGGCTTTCCTTGGCTTTGGACATTAACAAGACTTCTAATTTCAAATGTTTCTTCTAGCAGAGCAGAATCCTACTAAAAGAACTCCTACGATACTTTCAATGAGGTGGAAGACAATAAACACCCATTTCTCAGCTCTTGAAGGGTGACACTCGGTTATTTTAATCGATGTACAGCTCCAGAATCTGTCCTGTCCCAGCAAGTACTCAGGAAATGATGTTATCAGTTTCTTGGTTAATTCTTTATTTTAACCCTAGGAGGTACGTTGGGAACTGGGCTTATAGTTATCAGTGAGATAAAGTTCCATCTCCTTTTAATCGAGAAGTTATACTTTGGCCCATTAAATGACCATAATGAATCTAATTGAAGATAAATGCAAATTCCTTTGAAAGTGCACATAGGATAGGGAGTACAGAAAAATGTCTCAAGTATCTGCGTGGTGATGGGCCTCACTAGGAGAGTAACTATTCCTATATGTTTTTCTACAATTTTCAGTCTGAGCTCTCCTTCCATGGAGGACCTGGTGTCGGCAGACATTTTAGCAGCCTGAAGAATTTGTCCTTTTGTACATTGGCATGTGTTATACCCTCAGCCCCTTCGTCACTTCAACAAAGGACAAAACCTTTGCAGCAACTCAGTGGGACTCCACGCTATTTTAGCATACGGGCAGGAAGAGCTCCCGGTAAGAAGACACCAGGGCAGGTGGAGAGGTCTTAGGGAAGGAGGAAAAGGTCAAGAGAGAGGAAGAGGGACGGGATCCATGAGGGCAATGTCTTCACTTGTCGATTACATTTATGGAGATGCTGACACACTTTTACCTCTGCTGCCCCGGAATCCTGTAAAGAGCATTGTTCGGGGAAGAGCTACGGGGCTGGGCAGGTGGGTAAGGGAAAGGGATGGATCTATCTATTCCTTTCCAATTATTTTCTACATATAAGCATTAGCATTATGAATAATTACACTCAAAACCATTAAATCTAAAGTAGGTAAATGTGAAAAGCTACTTCATGGCCAGCGACTCCTGAATTACTCAAGGTTGGGATAGTTACTTCAACACTGGATTTTTGTTTGACTCTGTCAGAGCATTCTCCACCACCATCTCCCAAGAACTAGACAATGCCAAGACCCGCCCACCCCACCTGACGTCCCAGCAAGTCTGCTGTCTTCACAGCCATTGTGCACCTGCCCTCATTCCTGTGGCTATCACACCTTCCTTTGTTTCTCCACTGTTGAAACTGGGGCTGAACAATGGAACCTCCCCACACGTTTAGCAGTGTTTTCATCAACATTGCTCTGTTGAGGTTTAGCGATGCTTCCCTTGGGCTTCCTTCCGGGGGTTCACGGCAAAGCTCACCGCAGGGGACTTACCAGGGGTTCCCTAAGCGTAGCTGGCACCACGCCAAGTACCACAACCAAGTATCTATAATAAGCTGCTCAACTTTGAATTCCAATTTTTGGGAACTATAGTTGATGCAGCAATGTTCCAAAAAAGTGTAAAAAAAAAAAAACATTGGAAGATATTCTAGTTTTATGTCACGTAAATGAACCCTTCAAGTAGGCTTTTAATCCAGTTTTCATTTACATTTCCAAACTAAAAGGAAGCCAGCTGCATTTGGTGAAGGACTTCAGGATTCTTCTGACTATAAAAAAGAAGTAATTGCTACGGAACATATGAAAGCGGAGTAATCTTAAATAATAACGTTTGGCTCTGGCAAAGAAGTAAATCATTTCGCCAAACCACTGCGCATTTGTGACCAGTAGTATGTACAAAACAAAGGGCATAAACTTATACCTAAAATGGTGTTTGAATTAAGTTCAGCTACATGAAAGTAACCTTACCAAAATTTCACTTTTCACAAAGGTCCAGGAAATTCAGAAGCAAAAGCAACGGCAACTGTAGACTTAACTAGAAACCTGCTTAAAACTAACTGATGGGTAGAATGGTGTGAAAAATCAAATCATCTGTGGGATGACAGTTTCAAAAATTAATTTTGGTGCTGGGTGTGGTGGTGCATGCCTGTAGTTTCAGCACCTGGGAGGCTGAGGCAGGAGGACCATTGTGAGTTCAAGGCCAGCCTGAACTGCATAGTGAGACTCTGTCTCAAAAAATATTAAATTTGAAAACTGAAAGCTAATAGGGGTTTTATGAATGATGCAGTGAACACCTACATAACCTCTATGCAGATCTACCAGTTGCTGACATTCTTGCATATCCGTGCCCTGCCCATTTCTGCATCTCTTGCGTGTTTTTGCGTCCCTCTCTCCCTACCAGTTTAGCGTTCACAGCCTAGAAAGAGGACATTTTCCTGCAAATGCTAACACCATCCTTACACTAAGTAAAGAATGTTATTGCATAACCTAACCTAATCTAAGCTAGGATTTCAAATTCAAATTCTCTGCTTGTTTCAAATTCTCCACTTGTTTCCAAAATGTCTTTTCAAATTCTCTAGTTATTTCCAAAATGTCTTTTCAAGCTGCTGCTTTTTCCAGTCAGAACTTAATGTTCATATGTTATGTTTGACTATATTTCCTCTTCAATCAACTGTGTGGGACATTTATTTAATGCTGTGGTAGATTCCATGGCTCTGGGAATCATGCCAGAAAGACTCACGGCCAGTGTAAGATGCTAGAATCACGGGCTTAATAAGTCAAAGTGTACCACAAGAGGCGGGGCACGTGTTATTTGAGCCCTGGGTCGGGTAGTGTTCATACCTCCTGTTTCTTTTTTTCTTTCTTTCTGGTTTTCTTTTTTCTTAGACTTTTTTGAGACTGGGTCTTGCTATGCAGTTTAGACTGGCCTTGAGTTCACTTTGTAGCCCAGACTGGTTTTGAACTCATAATGATCCTCTTGCCTCAGCCTCCCCAGTGCTGGGATTATAGGCATGCGCCACCACGCCCAGCACCTTCTGTTTCTTGCAGTTTCACTTTCTTAATGATGGTGTGGACCAGAGATGTGGATTTGAGCCAGTGGGCCAGTAGTGGGAGGTTTCTAGCACCAAGCCCAAACTTGCTCTGTGGCAGGGACACTGCTGGGCTGACCCGGCTTGGCTGCACCAGAGCTGGTCAGTCAGCCTGATAAGTAGCTGTAGTATCACTAGTAAGAGGTTGATTTTCAGATCTCATGAATATTTAGTGACCAATAGACACCTTTGGGGGGGGGCACTTGGGATCGAACTCAGGGCCTGTATACTGAGTGACATCCCCAAAAAGACAGGATCTTAGCCAGGGACAGGATCTCGCTAAGTTGCCCAGGTAGGACTCACACTTGTGCTCCTCCTGCCTCAGCCTAAGCGCTGGGATTACAGGCATGGGCCAGCGAACGCCCACCTCTGTATTCAGTCACCCCTCGGTGTCCACGGGGGACCCATCCCAGGTCTTCTGTGGATATCTTGGTCTTTCGGTGCACAAGTTCTTTACGTAAAGTGGTGTATTTGCATATAACCTATGCACACCCCTCCTGCATACTTTAAACCCTGTCCAGATCACTATGCTACCTAAAACAGGGGCGACAGTATGCACATAGCTGCTATACTGCATCACCTAGGAAATAATTAAAGGAAAATAAAAGTCTGTACATGTCCAATACACACAATTTTTGAGAAAATATTTTTCTGTCTGGTTGGTGCCATCTGTGACGCAGAACTGAGATACAGGGGGCCACCTGGACTCAGCGTAGCACGAGTATCTAGGACCACCAGGCTCGTCCATCCCGCTCCACGGTGGGCACTTCCGGGCTGCTTGTCACCTAGCCTGACATAGCTCAGGAGTTGCTGACTTAACTGCATCTAATAAATTCTGTTCAATTCTCACAGCTATTTGCTGCTATACTTAATTTCTCTCTTAAATGCTTCCTCGTCTCTATAGTAGACTCTAATATTCTCAAATAATACGACATACACAAAGACAAGTATCTTTTATTCTCTCTCTACCATAGTTTTCCACTGCATTGTGTTTTGGGAGGAGTCGCTAACAGCTGTCCTATAGAAAAGGCCTTAAGCTAGATTTTTAAAAAATTTCTTTGATCATATCCTTGTGACAAGGTTCAGAGTTCAACTTTTTTTGGAGACTGAGTCTTGCTATGTATTCTAGGCTGGCCTTGAACTCACTCTGTGTCCCTGGCTGGGGTTGGACTCACAGCGATCCTTCTGCCTCAGCCTCCCAAGTGCTAGGATTATAGGTGTGTACTACCATGCCCAGCTCAGAGGTCTATATTTCTGGCAAGAACTCTACAGGTGCCTTACACCAAACGGAGCATAATATCAACCTGTCCCACCTTGGCTGTTCACTCACTTGGATTTTGTTTTGTTTTTGCTGTTTTGAGAGGGTCTTGTTTTGTAGTTCTGGCGGGCTTCGAACTCAAACACATGGTGACCCTCCTGCCTCAGCACAGTGCTAGGAGTACAGGCATGTGCCACCAAGTGTGGCTAGTTTGTTCAGTTGGTTGAAGCTGTTACTGCCACTCCCTCTATGGTAAAGGGAAACTCTCCCCTTTCATTAACGCATAATCCTATGGGGACACTGTTAGATCTTGTAAATAACTTATTTACAGACTTGGAATTGCTGGTCAAAGGCTATACAGTTTTGTTACATACCCGCCACTCCCCCTCCTGGGGTTACACTCCCATCCATGGTTTAAGGGCAACTTCTCTCCCTGAGGGCTACAAACAGTGCATCGCCAAGCTTTTGAGCTTCTAGGAATTTGATGGATTAGACATGGCATCTTAGGGTACATTTTACTTATGAATGAAGTTACGCACCTTCCTATGCGTTTAAGTGGCATTTGCTCATCATTTTCTGTGAATTGTTATATGTGTCCTTTTCCCATAAAGTCTTTGTTATCTTTTCCATTCAATACTTAAAACATGCACTGGGGATTTAGCTCAGCAGCACAGCTCCTGCTTGACAAGCAAGAGGTCCTGAGTTTGACTCGCAATACCCCCCCCCCCAAAAGTGCTTAAATATTTTGTAATATAATTACAAAACAGTTACCAAGTGGCAGACACCCTTTATTGCTGATACAAAGTGCAGAACTCTTCCAGGTTGTCATGTGGATTTTGATTTCCCATACTCAGATTTATTGTCATTATTATTAGAGAAAAGTTTGAACATTTTTGTGAAATTGAGTATATGAGTCTTTACAGTTATGCTTTTTGGATTTTTTTTGGTGTGAGCTAGATGGACATTTGACTCTAATGACAAAGTAGAAGAAAATAATTTAGCCAAGAGATAAAAATTTAACGAAAAATACTTTTTACAGATATGTACAGAAGTAAGTTATAATTGACGTGCCTGCTATTTTAATGGGAAAGGGAAAAAGGAAAGGAGGCACATTCTTTAAGCTTCCATAGATGTTTACCGCATCTCAGGATGTAGGTTCCAGATGAGACCGCCAGTCAAGCCTGGGCCGCCTGGGCATCTGGTTTCTGGAAGCCAACGTGGCTCACCCACAAGGAGCCCCGGGTGTGAGGCTGTGCGGCGCTGGGAGCGTCAGCTGCAGCTGCTTCTTCAGTGACTGTCTTTGGATTTTTGGATCACGGCTTAAGTACTATCTCCACATCCAATTTGTAAAATAGTTCGCCAGAGTTACCGCTAGCGCTTGTATTATTTTATTGTCTACATTTTATTTCTCATCTCTTTGGAATTTATTTTGGTGTATGGCCTGAGGAAATTTCATTTCGTTTCATTTCTAATGAAAGTGATGCCAGATGGCCTTTCCCCAAAAGCTCATTTTCCAGTGCCATTCCCAGTCACATGTGATACTATGTTTAACAGACAGACAGAAAGACAGAAGGAGAAGAGAGGCAGCCGGGGAGCTGGCTCAGGAGCACCAGTGCCTGTCTGGCAAGTGCAGAGGCCCAGTTCCCTCCCAGCACGGAGAAAACGGAAGCGAGAGAGCGCGGTGTGAGAGTGGGCGCACGAGCCAGGCAGAAGGAGGAGGAAGCGTCTAAAACAAGTTCTGGCGCGTAAGTGACGGACACCTCCTGAGAACATGTCCGAGTAGGACCACTGCGCGGGGCAGGAATTATTAAAATTAAGAATGCACCGTCCTCATGACTTAGTTAATCTATGATTACAGTTAGAAGATTTGAGGGGCGTGTTCCCCAGACAACGGGTGTGTTTTCATTGTACCCCTATTTTTTAAGAGCCTTAAATTAGAAACAACCCTAATACCCTTCAACAGCAGATGAGTAAATAAGTTGTGCCTTTTTCATGTAACGGAATATACTGAATTAATAAGAATGTGCAGGGTCACCAGCAGCAGCGCGAACAAATCCCTCACGTGCAAGGTTGAGTGAAAGAATGAGCATCACAAAACTTTACTCTACAAAGCTTCACAGCAGTTATAACTGCACTGTTGAATACTTGGCTGGTAAAACTACAAAGAGATCTAGGAAATATTACTATCAAAGTGGCAGTTACTTTGCGGGGAAGGAGAGATGTGTAGACCTGCAGGACCACATAGGTAAGGACCTGACTAGGCGGGTGCAGGTTTTCTTTCCTGACCTCCACGGCTGCCCTCAGGTTTTTGTTTTATACAAAGCAGTTCAGTTGTACAGTTATATTTTAGATACTTGTGTTTTGGAATAATAGATTTACAAATATTTTACAAGCCCTACTGACTCGATTATAGAATAGCAAATCACCTAAAGGAAAAGGAGCCACAGGTATATAAATCAACAGTTCATAGAAGAAAAGCAAATCCAAGAGGCCCAAGTCATGAACGCAGGCTAAAGCCCGTGGGTGCCCAGGGACACAGAAAGCGAAAGAATGAAAAGCCGCTTCACAGGAAACAAGCTGACGAGTTCACATGAGCAGTAGGCTGCTTTACTGATGGAGAGGGACACGTCGTGGTGGCTCCAGTGAAGTGAATGTCGCAGCTCTTTTGTAAAATGAGGTGTAATATCTATTAAAATAAAAAAATTATTCATTTACTCCAGAGAACTCAATAGTATAAAGGAAAAGCAAGTGTAAGAACTGTTATCAAAGCATTCTTGGGAGTTAAAAAGACTAAGAGTAGTGACTGAAGAAACGAGAACAGCCATACCACAGCACCCTATGCACCGTAATACAGAGAGAGTTAGAGATATACTGAGTCACTAGAAGGGATCGCCTTGAAGTATTGTTGAAAGACAAGCAAACGGAGGAAGGGCATGTGCTGTGATCCCATTTGTGGAAACAACGCCAGGCACGGAGGTCTCCGAGCTCTCACTTTCCAGGGAGGAATGAGGAAGGGTACACACCAGACTGTTCACGGGGGTTCTTGAGCCAGCCACACAGGCTGACATGGGTTACAAATCTGAACAGAAAGCTGCACTTAACAGGACTGTGCAGAGAGCTCAGTAGTAGAACACTTCTCTGGCCTGTGGGAAACTGTGGGTTTGACGCCCAGCACTGAAATAAACACACCAAACGACACAAATTTAGAAGAAGAGGAGGACAGAGGTTATTTTTAAAATCTAATTCAGACTTCATGCTTTGATTTGTCGTTTCTGGTGGTATCTTCTGTCTTCCCTTCTAAGTCCGCGGAGTTCCTCCTGAGGGCAGACCCATGGTTATATCAGGGCCACAGTCCCTACTACTTCCTGAATACATTGGTGACAGGGTGGAACTTGATGAGTTTACTTTTTTGGCACATTTTTAAATTTTAAAAGTAATAGCATATCCTAAGCATAGATCCCTAAGCACACGTTTGCCTGATGGAGGTACGTAAATATTCTACAGCGAAAGGAGTAAGGCGGGCACGGACTCGGCAGGTGCGGCACACACAAACGAAGTTTGCAAAGAAGCACATTGCATACATGCCCACTCACCGTCCTTCCAAGAAATGCAAATAGCATTCAGAACCACATATGTATGTAATGAAAAAATGAACATCGAAATAAAAAATGAAAAAAGTCACAGTAAAACACACATTGCCACGAATCCCCCTCAAGGTACCCTCACTTTTTTTTTTGAGACTGGGTCTCACTATGCAGTTCAGGCTGGCCTTGAGCTCACTTTGTAGCCCAGGCTGGTCTCGAACTCACAACGATCCTCTTGCCTCAGTCTCCCGAGTGCTGAGATTACAAGCATGCACCATCAGGCCTTACTAAGGTACCCCCACTTTAAACCCTGTTCAGGAGTTCTGCCCCTTTTGGAAACATGAAGTCCGCTTTTGTGTCTTTTCATGGTTGCTTCCATGACCCAAACTGATTCAAGATATTTACAATTTCTTTTCTTTTCTTCTTGTTGTTGTTCTTTTTTTAATTTTTTTTTTAACACTTTCTGTCAAATAAAATCATGATGGTGTGCCCTTGTCCTTCCCCAGATCAGGCACTGCACGGCTTCCAGCTCTTCCCCAAAGTTACAGTGACCACAAGAGGGAAACGTTCTGAATCCATTCAGGACATGGAGGCAGCCAGGAAGTTATGCTAACGACTCTCAGGAAAGAGGACTCCCGAGTTGCTGCAGGAAGTCATCAAGAATGATGCATGGGTGTAGGCATGAAGCAAGGGAGAGAATCTTGCAGGGGATTAATGGCTACGTGTCTTTTATTGTTATATATATATTACTATATTTTCTTAAAGAGAAAAAATAAAATTTCACAACAGGATAATAGGAGGTAACAATGGTTAATACATTGTGTATTATCTTTAACTTAGGAAAGGAAAAGCAAAATATATATATATATATATATATATATATATACACACACACACACACACACACAAGATAGTTAAGATAGTTATGCTACTAACTTTTGTCAGTTCATTGAAAAGAAAGATTTGTGCTAATATTGTTTGGGCAATCAAATGCCTATATCTTGTACTCTG
>PVLD010032912.1:0-14168 GCA_004027595.1 Dinomys branickii
CCAGTCAATTTGCCACATAAAATTAACCATCAGAGCCACTTAATATTTTATGGCCTCGTCCATCATTTATATAGAGAGGATAAAGATCTGCACTCTGAGGACACCAAAAGAAGAAACAGCCATATCTACAAGGTGTCCAGGGACAGCACGTGGTATATGGTGGCCTTCCTTTTTAGTGTTGGTGATTGAACCAAAGGCCTTTGGGCTGAGCTACATCACCAGTCCTATTTGTATTCTGAGACAGGATCTCACTAAGTTGCCCAGGCTGGACTCAAACTTGAGATCTTCCTGCCTCAGCTATGGTGTCCATTTAATTAAAGGCATGGCAATGACGGTGGTGATGAAGATCATGAAGAAAGAGGCAGAAAGACGGAGAGGTGGAAGAGAAGCAGAAGGAGGAGAGAGAAGGGGAAGGCGCTGTTTGAACTTGGGGGAAGTTGCTCCTCCCCAAAGTCACTACCGTTTCTGAGCCTCTGCTCCCAGATCAGGGAAAAGGAGCTGCTACAGTTTCCTCTTTCCCTTTGGTGCCGGGCATCGAACTCAGGACCTTGTGCTTGCCAGGCAGGTGCTTGTGCCTCCGAGATACGTCCCCGGCCCTCCTCTCTTCTTTCCTCACCTAAGATGAAATAATCTATGAGAAAGGATCTCAGAAGTGTGAAGTGCTGTACACTTGGACACACACTTGCTAAAGAAAAACATGACATATCTGTATATCATGTAGTGTTTGCACAGGAAACCCCGTGGGGCACAGTGACGCATGTGAAAACATCTGGGAAGTTTACTCTGTAAGTGTGATGCAGATCCAGCCCCAAGTCTGCATCCGAGGAGCAAATGGGACTTGGTTCTCTGAGTCCAGAGATGCAGCCTGCCAGCCATCGAGAGCTGGATTCCAACCCTGACTGCAGCTGTGCGCCATCCTGTGAAGCACTCCTTTCCCTCTTGGTCAGCAGTTTTAATCAAAGTGATAAAGCCAGATTAAAACTGTTTAAAATATGATAATGGGATGACAGGAGATTAAACAGGTCTCTCCATAATGACTCTCCGTCAAACCCAGCACCCCTCCTGACACTGCAGCCCCCTCCTGGCACCGGTATTCCTGGGCTTTGGAGACATTCCATACATCTCCTGTCCTTTGCTCCGCTGTCCACCCGTGAGCATGTGACAGTTGGAGAATTATGCATTCTTTGCCATTATCCTCCTGTAGCCGTCGAGCAGCTCTGTAGGCTGCACTGAGAATTATTACCTTGCTGATCTATCTGTTATGGGACTACTTTTCTGGCTAGTGACAGATTGTATCTACAGGGATAACACGTAGAATACTGAAGACCAAAGTGACCAGTGTCTTACATGCTGGGTTCTTTTGAAAAGCCACAAGTATTAATGTTTCCTGAAAAGACAAGGATAGTGCAGGATGCTGGGTACTGACTGTTGAAAAGCACATTTGAGGATAGTCCCTGCTCATGCTTGAGGTCTGGGGACAGCCTCTCACGGGCTGGTAGCTGGTGCGGCTCCTCTTTATTTAGCTTCAGTTGGAGCAAACCTCGAGGGACTCTGCTCTCTGAAACAGTGATCAGCCACCTCTGGGTCATATGGGCATCCCGCAAAGGGTCCTCTGCTCCCACAAAGCTCCCACGTGCTCTTGCTTTCTTTGTGCCCTGCAGGGGTCTTCCGTCCTCAGACTTCTCACTCATTCCCCTTCTCTAGAGCTACTGAGACCCTCCGGGCCAGGGACCTGCCTCAGTTTTCAGATGTCCATGACTCTGTCCCCTTCTAGAAATGTTCCTCTCTTGTGCACTCAATGCCCTAAGTACCTTTGCACTCTTCGCAGGAAGCAGAAGCTGCCCCCAGGTTACATAGTATCATGGAGGGAGGCCCTCCTCTGGCTCAGAGGCTCTGTTCATGCCCTCTGGCCACGGGAGAGAAGGTGTCAAGCACTGACCATTGGCAAAGCATGGGCTATACCCAGCAGGAAGCACCAGCCTCGCAGTTACGGCCTTTTGCTGGTGAGCAGATGGCCTTCAGTGGAACTTTCTTCCTCACAGCAGTTGCTGGGCGCTGAGGCCACCAGGGAGAGAGGGAAAAATTAAATGAACAGAAGATTGCCCTGCCACAGCCACAAGCTTGACCACGGACTGCAACTATATTGTGCGGGACACCATGGTGATGCCAAGCATCCTGCATGCGGAGCATTATGAGCTGGTGGATCAGGATGTACCTAGTTCATGATTGGCGTTTTGAGATGCTCTGTCACCAGAGGTCCCTCAGTCAGGTGCTCGACTGAAACAGATCACAAGTGCCTTTCAAAGGGAAAATAGTTGGTGCTAGAGGGACATGGCTGTGCTCCAAAACCTCAGGGTTCTGCTACTAGGGTTGCCAGAGATCCGTGCATCGTAGGTAGCTCTGTTGCAGACACACCCGATACCACTGGACTTATCAGGCCATCGGGCTTGAGGGTGGGCCACGTGGACTTGAGCCTGGGTCTGCTGCAGTGCCTTTTATTGCTCTGTATCTTACTTAACATTGGCAGCCTTGTTACTTTTATCAGGTAAACCGAGCATGCATAGGATACCCATCCCCAAAGCTAATGCGCTGCCCTGGGATATGAAGAGGCTCTGTCTTTTTTTATGTGGCCAGCAGAAGGTGCGGCAAACTTTCTCTTTCCTTAGAAGGAACATTCTGATGTGCTTCAGATTCCTGGTGCTCTAAAACTGCGTGCTTTAGCAACTTTGTTGTTAACCACATATAGATATTGAAATAAAGTAAAGTCAATTAAAATAAACATTAGTTCTTTATTCATAGTAGTCACATTTCAAAGATTCACTCATGGCTGCTGGAAAGCCACATGCACAAAGTCGTCCTGGGCGGTCTGCTGGAGAGTTTAGCCACACTCTGATCTCTGGGGCTCATCCTTTTCTCTCTGATGTTCATGTATCATACTGGTTATGGAAGCTGATGCTGAGTGATGCACTGCACTGCAGCCCTAGACCTGATTTTAGTGCTGTGGCATGGACAGCTCTGCGCACCTCAGCCATGTACCACACACGCAGGACAGAGGCAGCCTCCCTCTGCACTGCTCTCCGAGGCTGTGCCAGGCTGCTTGACCATGTGTGCGCCGTCCACAGTGCAGTGACATCAGCGGCTCTAGGAAGGCTCATCCACGGGTGGACAACCCAGCCTCTCCGTGCTGTGGTGCAGCAGTCTGCAGGGTTCCTAGAAGACCCCAGTCCGGTTGAGTCTCAGCTGCCCATGGTAGTGACCACATGGACAACTAAGATTTTATTCCACGAAGCTTTCACTCACTTCCTTACTTTTGCTTCTTGGCATTCATCTCCCAAAATAAACTATCTGCTCTGAATGTGCTGAGCTTGTTCCAAGCTGGGGCTTGAGAATTGTGTGGCCTCATGTTCACATGGCTGTAAGAATCTGTTAGGTGTTATTTGCCCAAGTCTCTGACAGCGTCTCCCGCACTAAGACTCAGCTGCGGTGGATTTGGGTGAGGTGCAGGTGGAAGGGGCAGCCCTGGATTATGCAGTAATTAGCCATGAAAGGGAAGCAGGTAATGGTATTCACCTGGGTGGGGAAGTGATCTTAGAGAAGGAGAATCGCAGCCACACATCAGACAACCATCAGCTTAGGCCTAAAGGCCAACAGGGCAGCATTTAAGGAACTCTTCATCCACAGTTAGCAGCCAAACAGGAGACAACTTGGCCCAAGAATGAAACATGATGCGACAAAACTGCAAAGCATGTTGAATCCTTAGTTTTACCAAGTTTCCTCTGCTGAGTCCTTGCACTGGGACTTCAGAAATGCGCTCCTGAGGGCTTTGAACTCTGAGCCACCCTGAAGCCTCCTGGCAGAGTGCACCAAGGAAGCTGTGCCCTTTCTCCAACTGGGTTCAGCCAAACTCCTTGGGGCAGGACGGGATACAGCAAAGAGTTGGTCTGGGTGGAAGGGACCAGAAAAAGTTCATTCTCACAGGATTTGAATCTCCGTCAGAGTCCCACTCCTGTAACAATCCACTTCTCATGTGCACATTTGTAAGGGCTCTTAATAGAAAGACAGATGTGATGCTGCAGCAGGGCTCATGGCAGTGCTTCTTCTGTGATCTCTATCCTGTGGGCTGCAGAATGGGGAAGGAGGAGAGCTGCTTCCCCACATCATCAACTGTGAACCTGAATTAGTGCTTCTGCAGAGGCCTGACTCTAGGTCACTTGAGGGTGAGATGTGGTTAAGGTTTGGATGTGAAATCTCCCTCAGGGTCCATGTGTTCAGGGGTTGGTTTCCAGCGTACCAATGCTCAGAGATGGAGCTTTTGGAAGGAGACTGGATCACGTGGGGTCTACTTTCACCAGTGGACTAGTCCAGCGATGAGCTCACAATCTGATGGCAGCACTGGGAGCTTGGGAACTTAGGAGGTGGAGCTTGATCAAAGGACATCGATCCTGGGGGAGTGACCTTGGGACTATGCCTCGCCCGTGGCCTCTTTGGCTTTCTCTGTCTTGCTTCCTGGTTGCCGTGAGGTAAGCAGCTTCCTCCGCTGAGCTTTTCCATGTGTTTCTGCCTCATCGCAGACCTGAAAGCTCTAGAACCAGCTGACCATGGACTGAAATCTCTGACCCATAAACTGAAACAGATCTTTCTTCCTTTATGTTGTTTTTCTCAGGCGTTTTGTCACAGGCATGGAAAGCTGACTGCCTCAGTTACTTTTCTCATTGCTGAGACAAAATACCTGACAGCCAAAGTTAAAGGACAAAAGGTTTATTTGGCCTACAGTTTGTAGAGGTTTCAGTCCATAGGCAGCTGGCTCCAAGGCAGGGTGGCATGGTAGAGGGGAAGTGCAGAGGAGAAATAGTCCACAGCAAGCAGGCAAGTGGGAGCAAGCAAGGGTCCTTAGTAGCCTCTTTCTGCCCCTTTTACATTCTATCTAGGCTGCCAGGATTAGGGTGGTGCCAAACTATTCAGCAGAGTGATTTAGTAATCACACACCCTTAATCCCAGAATCACACACTCTAGGTCTAGCCACCTCTGTAAAAGCCCCACCTATGACCTCATGAGTCTTTGGGGGGACCTATGCTTTGGGGGGACCCCACCTATGACCACTTTGGGGGAATATCTAGACATAAGTCACAATACTGACTAACACAGAAAGCTGCTGTGGGAAGGAGAAGCTTGGGTTAGACTAACTCAAGGACCTCACGGCCTCAAGGTCAATCACTTAGCAGTAACAGTGGTGGGCTGTGCTGAAAGGGGACTGAGGGAACTTGAGGAGACAGGGCTTGTTTCCCAGTCTTATGGGTGTGAACTCTTTAGGGACACTCCTTGTTGCAGTTCAGATATAATCCATGCATAGTCCTCCAAATGTTCATGTGCTGGATGGAAGCTTGTGCCCTGGGCTGGTGTGTTCTGTGGCATAGGACCTTGAAGAGCTTGGACCTAATGGGAGGTCCTTAGGTCTTTGGGGTGTGACCTTGGAAGGGACTCAGGTAATTCTCAAGGGACCCTGAAGTAGTTCTTGTTTTCTTTATTTATTTTAAAGAGAAAAGAGCAAAAACAAGTTTACAAATAAAAACACATAAACAAAACAGCACAAAAACAATAAAAATGACACAGAATTTCAAACAGGGTGGTAGGAAATTAACAATGGTCGTTGAATTACATATTGTTATTTTCAAATAAGTTATGCAGATAACCAGATGGAGGCATGTAAGACTGATCAAACAATTAAACATTAACTATTCCTTTCAATAAACCAATAGAAATTAGTAGTACAATTATCTTAGCTATCTTTTGCATATTTATATATACATAATACATATATATTTATATATAAATATGCATATTTATATATTAAATAGTGCATATTTATATATATACATAATTTCTTTCTTTCTTTCTTTCTTTCTTTCTTTCTTTCTTTCTTTCTTTTTTTCTTTCTTTCTTTCTTTCCTCTTTTCCCTCATCCAGTTGTTCTTTCCTTTTGCGCAGTTTCTTTCCCTTTCATAACATCTATTGTACTTTTCAGATTTTATTTATTCTTTCAGGTTCTTACACTGATGATTACACATGTGAGTCTGATTTATTTTACTTACAAGTATGGTCTCTGGTTGCATCCATTTACCTATAAAATCTTTGAGTTTTTCTTATAGCTGAGTAATATTTTATTATATAAAAATCCCACATCTTTTTTCATCTGTCCCCAGTTGATGGGCATTTGTATTGTTTCCATGATTTAGCTATAACAAATTGTGCTGCTATGAACATGGGTGCACATATATCGCTGTGGTGTGATGTTTTCAGTTCCTTTGGAAAAATACCCCAAAGGGACATAGCTGGGTAGAATGGGACCTCTAATCATAGTTCACTGAGGAATCTCCAGACTGATTTCTACAGTGGTTGCACCAGTCTACGCTCCCACTAGGAGTGGAGAAGGGCTCCTTTTCCCCTCTAGCCCCTCCAGTATTTGTTATAGGTTGATTTCTTGATGACAGCCATTCCTTCTGGGGTGAGATGGAATCTCAGTGTTGTTTAATTTGCATTTCTCACATGACTAATGAAGTTGAACATTTCTCCATGTATTTATTCGCCATTTGTATTTCTTTATCTGAGAAGTGTGTGTTCATCTCAGATGCCCATTTTTGTATTGGGATGAAGTAGTTCTTGAAAGATGGTTGTTATGAAAGCCTAGGCCAGGCTCCACCCAGTTTCCCTGGCTGCCAGCCTCACTCTGTGAACCTTTGTTCCCAAATTCCCTCTTACCTCTGCCCTGAGAGCTCCACGGGTGCCAGTATGACGCCAGGGCCCTGCTCTTGAGCCTCTGGAGCTATGAATTAAATAAGCCTTTTTCTCTGTGAAGTTGGGCTCTCTCAAATATTTCATATAGTTATAAGAATGTGTAGAAAATTCCTAAGACAAAACCACATTCCTGAAGGCAAGTAGGAGCAGCTGAAGTACCTGATCACTAACCCGGTGGCCTGGGAGTTATCCCTTGCTCTTCCCTCCATGTCTGTGGGTATTAGAATATTTTTTCTGCCCCTTTCAGTGATAACGCCCTTGGTGGTTTGGACTTGTCCTGTCCATTTTCGTGTCATCCGAAGGACTTAGCACAGAGCCTGGTGGATGCTGTGCACCCATAAACACTCTGGGGAACAAGAAAATTTCCCTGCAGGCTGTGTTGGGCACCCCCTAGCATAGGTTATCTACAAATACTTTCAGGAAATAAAAGCTGATGGGTTTTAGGTTTGTCCATCTGGGTCCAGGTGGCAGCCCTGCGTCTGGAATTGGGGGGAAAGTTGGCATTTGTGGCAGCGGTGGGGCTCAGGGATTGTCACAGTGCTGGAGAGGGATCAGTGCTGTCTTCTGAGAGCCTCTGGGGCACTTCCTAGGCTCATAAACACTGTGGCCAGTGGTGACTGCCTTGTGCAATCAGCCTGAGCTCTTTCATGCAGGGTTTTATTACTGTCTTCAAGTCACTTTCCTAGTTTCTCTGATTCTTTCAGCTTGGGCTCTGCCCCAGAGTTCATATTTCTAGGTCCTCCACAAAAGCTCTTTCTGCTTCCTGAGAAAGACCCTTCCTCTGCTTTCTGCCCCTGTGCTGCTCACTGGGTGAGTAGCTAGACCCAGCCTGCGATCACCTGAACCTCCATCTCCCAGGGAGCCATGCTGTTGCTCTGCACGCCTGTCCTGCAGGGCAGGGCGGCAGATTTTCTCTCGCTGGATCCCCATTTTCCTAATCATTGGAGAGACAGTGCTTTGAAGAATCCAGTAGAGGTTGAGCTCTGTGTCCTTTTCAGTTCTGTAGCAGGTGGAAGTACCTGGGGAGAGGCCAGGTAGCCATGGCTGCACTTGAATGAGACCCCTGGAGGTTAGTGGGAGAGGGAGCAGCTGTGTGAGCATGATGGGGGGCCAAACCCTTACTGAGAAGAGAACGAGAGCGTCCAGCCTTGGACTCCTGACCCTTCCTTCATGTGCCTGCCCCACTGGCTGGGGGCTGTAGAAATCATTGCCAGGAAATTGCACAGCAGTCTTTAGCCCTAACTCAACTCCCCTGACTCTCAAGTGTTTTATGTGTACAATGTGGAGGGGATTTAATAATTTCTCACCTTTTTTTTTTTTTTTAAATTCTGTGATTTCCCCCGAGCCCACATCTGGCTCTCTCACTCTCATGAGGTGTGTGGTCTCAGCTGCTGGGGGAGGCAGGGCTGGGGGCAGCGCATGGGGGGGGGCTTTGCCTGTGGACCCTAGGAGGGAAGAAGGCAGCTTCCCAGTGGCATAGCTGCACCACACATCTTAGAGTGTCTCCTGTCAGGAAGGGTGACGAGTGAGAGTTAGCGATGCTCCTAGTGACCAATGCTGTCACTGAGGGTGCAGTTGTAAGAGCCTGGAGCCAGATAATTATTATCTCCTTATTAATTCAAGACCGCCGAGAGTGGAAGCTTAAAAATGCATGAATAAGTTTTTCTGGCCATAATTCAGTGAGACAAGAGAGAAAGAATTCCTAAAATGCATAATTATTTTTACCATAAGGAGAGTGAAAACTCATTTAAGGACAAATTCCTTCCCCACCTTACCTGTGCCCACACTTACACATGCAAAGGTAGCATGAGCCCAATAGGTAGCCGAGGCAGCCTCAGTGTCACTATCAGTGTGGCCTGGCCGGGGGAGGTGGTCCAGCACAGGGCTTTGCTGCTGGGAAGACTGGGCACCCACGCTCATTAGCTGTGTGGTTCTGAGCATGTCATTTTTCTTATGGGTGTTTCTGTGCCATCATTTTATAGGATGATTATGGTGAAATTATATATTCAGCCATCTAAGGCCTTATGAGACTTATTCCTCTGTCTCTGCCCACATATTCTTAGTTTTCCATTTACTTTCCACTCATACATCCAAAGTATTCATTCCCCCATCTATCCATCCACCCATCTACCCATCCATCCAACCATCTATCCATCCATCCATCCATCCACCCATCTATCTATCCACCCACCCTCCATCCATCCATCCATCCATCCATCTACCCATCCATCCATCCATCCACCCATCCACCCATCCACCCACCCATCCATCCACCATCCACCTACCTTCCTCACCTTCTCTAAATCCCTTTCTAAGATTGCCTGTCCTGAATTTGTACTCCGTGCACAAATGTTCTGCCTGCTCTGCAGAGAGGTGGCACCCACAGGGGCTAAGAATGCTGACTTCAGAGCCAGAATCTCAAGGTTGAACTCCCAGCATTGTCACTTATGTTGAGTCCCCTTGTGCAGGTTGTTCCTGTGCTTCGTATCTCTCACTTCACAGACAGACATGAGTAGTGTGCAGAGGGCCTAGCACGGTGCTGGGCGGCAGTAGCTGCTCGCCATGCAACGATGAGACCTTGGGCCTGTAAGTGCAGCAGATCCAGCATAGGGTTTGAATGCGCGAGACCTGGTTTGGAACTCGGTTTCTCTTCACCTTGAATTCTTGAGCGTATTATGGTGCTTACATTCCCTAAGCCTCAGTTTCCTTGACTGGGCATAATATCTGTTCACCACTCAAAAATACCAACGGGCAGAGTGATCTAGTGGAAAGGGCATGTGTTTGAAAGCAAAAAGCTTGGGTTAGAGCCTTAACTCTAACTAACTTCTGTGATCTTAATCAAGACACTTGCTCTAGATCTTCAGCATTTTCAAAAGCATGTTCTCTTCCTTTACTCCCCGAGGAGGGAGAGGCCTGTCCCTACCGGAGAGAGGATGTGCTTTGTGCAAGCCCAGAGGCTGCCTGGGAGAGAACGTGCAGTCAGGGTAACCTTCACTGCAGGTCACCCAAACTGCTGACTTGAACTGGCTTGAGCAAGAGGAAGGCTGATCTTCTCACGTACTGGAGGTCAGAGGAAGGGCAGCCTTCAGGTTGAGGATGAATTATGCCCTAAGGGACCTTTTTTGTTCTGTTTTGTTTTTCTTCTAGATTTTCCATTTGGTATGTAGCCTTTGGTCACCAAATCACAAGGTGGTGTCGGTGACATTTGTGGCTACTTTATTCCCGTCCAGCAGGCTCCTATTACTATGTGTGTATCTGTCATCTGTCTGTCTTTCAGTCTATCACCTACCTGTCTACCCCTCCTGTATCTATCATCTATGTGTCTATTTATGTACCTACCTACCGTCTGTCTGGCCATCTAATCAATCACTTATATATTTGGGAGGAGGGAGGCAGAGATTGCACCCGGGAGACTTCTTACCAGTCACATGGTGGGAATCTCCCACTTCGGTCTCATCAGGAACCTGGTGTCCTGGGGGCTGCAGTCAGGGCCACTGCATGGAACATGAACACGAGTCCACGGGGAGCAGGGAGGGCAGGTACACGTGGGCAGACACTGGGAGTGTCCCTCTAACTGTCCTTTAGGGAGAGAAATATGCTTTGAAAGCCTTGTCCATGGCTTGTCGGATGCTCCTCCCATAGAATTTTGGTCTATGGTGCTGGTCCAAGTTGGTCACCATGGTTGTGATCTTTTACCTCGCTTAACTGCAATCTCCCCCACCCCACTTACTACCTATGTGTCTGACATCTATCTGTCTGCTACCTATGTAGCTATCTCCTACCTACAACTACCTATGTGTCTATTGTCTACATCCATCTTTCAATCTATCTGCTACCTATGTATCTCTCTCTCTATCCATCACTTATGCACTTATCATCTATCTGTGTATTATCTGTCTATTGTACTAAGCAGAGGGTTTGCCTTGGATACACAGTACTGTCTTCTGTGTGGGTATATATATATATATATATATATATATATATATAAAATTTTAGGGGGGTTCTTTTTAAGACAGGGTCTTGCTTTGCAGTTCAGGCTGGCCTCGAGCTCACTTTGTAGTCTAGGCTGCTCTCAAACTCCACAATCCTCCTGCCTCAGCCTCCTGAGTGCTGGGACTATGGGTGTGGGACACCATGCCTGGCTATCTCGTATATTTTTGGAAAATAAACGAACTAATATAATATGGCTTAAGTTGCTCAGTTTAATACTTCAAATCGCAGAATATAAAAAAGCAGTTATTCCTGGATTAAAAAATTTTAAATGATGAATGAAATGATGTCAACAAATGGATGCTTTTGCTTAATCCAAAGATTGGAATGATTAATTGATGCTTTGCACAGGTCCTAAGCACCCTCTACCATGCAGCAGGCACCAGCCTCGTGCCGGGATGCGGGAACCCAGCAGCCCTTTCCTGGTCGGCTTTTGCCGTGAAGTAAGGGGGGAAGGAGAGAGCCGGAACTGGTGCAACAGAGTCCTCTTCCTGCGGAGCCGTCTGTGAGCAGCAGCGGGCGGGCAAGAACCCAGGCCTGGGGGGCTGGTGAGGGAGGATTCGTGGGCCGGAAGGGAGCCTGAGCGACCTGCGTGCGTTTCCTGGTGCGCATTCAGCCCCGCCCCCCCAAGCATAAAAGATCGGTAAATGGATTCTCGTCTGTTTACCTTTGAGCCTTTTAAATTATTAGCAGAACTCTTTCCCTTCAGCAATTTTTAAACATTTTAAATTTTATTTATTTTTTTGAACGCTTTTTGTTATTGACATGTGGTAATTGTGCACATGTATGGGGTTCTACACGGAGTTTTGATTCACGTATCATGCAAATATCAAAGCAGGGTCATTCTCATATTGGTCACCTCAAATAAATAAATATATATGTGTGTGTGTGTGTGTGTGTGTGTGTGTGTGTGTGTGTGTGAGTGTGTGTGTGTGTTTTGTTTTTTAAAGACAGCGTCTTGCTATGTAGCCCAGGCTGGCCTTGAACCTATGTCAAAATAAGAAAGGACCGGGTGCTGTAGCTCAGTGCAGAGGTCCTGGGCTTATGGATCTTCAGTACCACATGGAGAGCAAACCAAGGGAACCACAGAAATACAGTCGTGGAGCAGAGAGCTGGGTAAGGCATTGTCCTTGCAGGTGAAAGGTGCACTTTGGTCCAGGAGATACTGTGGGCAGAGATGTCAGGCTGCCTTGCAGAGTGCCAGAGAAGAAACTGGACAAGCAAGGGGTGCACAAGCTCACACGTTGGATTGTGCTCTCATCCTTTGTCCTCTGTTGTTTTCCTCCTACTTATAAACTCTTAAAGAATTTGCGGTCCATCTCTCGTCATTTCACCATACTATGTCCTGGTTCTCTGTACCCAGCTGACCTTGTGGGTAAGCCAATGCCAGCTCAGTAGCTCTGAGACATCAATCATTCTGTGGTTATGGACGTCCTTTGATTTGGTGCCTTGGTATGGTACAGTGGGTTTGCTTCAGGTGCATAAACAGTATTCTTTTTTTTTTTTTTTTTTTTTTTGGCGGTACTGGGGATCGAACTCAGGACCCTGTGCTTGCTAGGCAGGCGCTTATTCCACTGAGCTATATCCCCAGCCTCAGGTGCATAAACAAATGGGAAATTTCTATCTATTTTCTGGCACTTGCAGAAACTTGTTACTATCCTTGAAGCTGACCTTAGAGTTTACTCTAGATGGAACCCCAGAAACTCCCTATATTAATTTATGCCTTTATGGTTTGCTGTTGATAAGAGGTAAGTCAGAGGAAATGTCGTGAAGAGCTAATACTCAAGAACAAAGTCAGACAACCTCTTTCTCTGTCAGGCGTTTATTTGTGGTGCACATTTCCTGGATGATCCTTGTACATGGTCACACATCAGATGATGCCTCCTGACAGTGAGGGGCTTATCCTGAGGACTTCTTAGGTCCTTGGGGTCCTGAAGAATATGGTTCTCAGAGGCTGTGTAAAGATAGAGTGAATTTGGACCATGGCTTATTTGGGAGCAGGAGATACATTGTGAGCTCAGCATTTCTTTTTTGGAGCTGAAAGTGGCAAACAGTTCCTCAATTTATCAGGGCAGCTGTTCAGTGTTTCTGGGAGCTGTTCACATTCTCGGTTGGATAAACCCGCCAGGGCCCATCACAGAATTTTAAGATGCAGTTAGCTCTCTGCTACCTCCATTTCAAACCTAAACCAACAGTTCTGCAGAGAGAGAACATTCAGCTGTCGGCTCCAGACAGAACTTGCCACTCAGCTCTGCAGCTGCTCACCCCCGGCTTTCATGGAACACAAGTCGTATTTCAGTGGGATGTACCTTCTTCCTCACTCTTAAGTCTTAGTTTAAGAATGAACTATGTACTCACTTCTGAGCTCTGAGAGAGAACGTGTCTCCATTACAGTTGAGCATCTCAAAGTTTAATGTCTATAAATCCCTGGGGAGCCCGTTCAAGTGCAGGACCTGGCTTGGTGGGTCTGGATGGGACCTGAGGGGTCTGCATTCCTAGCAAACTCTGTTGGTTCCAGTGCTGCTGGTCAGGGGCTGCCCTCTCAGGAGTAAGCGTTCTTACCTACTGTGCCCTCTATGTTTCACCTAAACTGCTAGGGCTCACTAGCCTGTCAGTCAAGAGGCAGGTAAATGTTGAGTCAGTTCAGACTGTTTCCCTTTCCTGGTCATTTTGACTTTGGGGATGAGCCAGAAGTTGGGCAGTGCTCGATCTGGTGAGCAAGGTGGATGAAGATACACAGTCACACTTTTATTTGACAGAGTTTGCCTAAACATTTTGGATTAATCAAGATATGGAGACAGCCAGGAAAAGACACTGAGGACAGAGGACTTTCGGGACTGCTGACGAAAGCGGCAAGGATGACAGAGAAAATCTGTTCATGGTAAGAGGGTGGGTTTTGGGGGGAGGGTTAATGACAATGTGGCTTTTATTGTAATAAACTTATTTTTTATTTTTTATTTAAAAAAAATAAAAGTACAAAAACATATTAACAAACAGACACCAATTAGCATAAAAAATAGTACAATCACAACTGATCTATAGACAAGGTGACATGATCTCAACAGTGGTTATTGCTTCATCCATTGATATCTTTGAAGTGTAAATATATGAACCCATATACAGACATGCAAAATTGGTCAGACCATTAATCCTCTCAACAACAGAAAAACACAAAAACCAAATATCAAAAGACAGAAAACAAAACAGGCAAACAACAACAACAACAACAAAAAACCACCAATAGTTGCTGCTTTGCATATTGATATCTTCGAAGTGTGTGTTCAGGATAATACATACAGACATACAATATTGATCAAATAACCCGTCATCAATTATTCCTTAGCATTAAGTGATATAATACAATAGTAGAACCATGTTAGCCCTCC
>PVLD010032913.1:0-14162 GCA_004027595.1 Dinomys branickii
TAGCTGGACCTTGCCTGGCTGGTGCTATGCAGCTGAGCTATATCCCCAACCAAAAGTAAATATTAATTAGGGCTTTTTATTGTAGGATCTTTTCTGTTTCAAAAAAATATTTGGCAGTACTAGGGATCGAATACAGGGCCTTAGCACTGAGAAATATCCCCAGCCTTTCTTAGATTTTTTTATTCAGTACCAGAAATCAAACTTAGGACCTCACATTTCAGGCAGGCACTGTGCCACTGAGCTAAATCCATGGACCCTTTCTTAGATTTTTTTTTTACTTTGAGACAGGGTCTTAAGTTCTCCAGGCTGGCTGGCCTTAAACTTGCCATTTGCCTGACTCAGCCTCCCGGAGCGCTCAAATTGGAGGTGTGTACCACAGTGCCCAGCAATGTCAATTTTTTTTGAGTAACATACTCTATAGATATTACTTTAGTAACGTGCCATGTACATTTTATTTTAGTAACATACTATGTAAATAACACTATAATTGTGTTTTTTTAAATTACCCCCAGAAACAGGTCTAAAGCAAAATTATTCTTGTGACTAATGATACAACCACACAAATCAAGGGCTTCATTACATGCTTTAGGGACTTAATTCCATTAGAACCTCAGAAACTGACCACAAGACAATAAATATGTCTTTCATAATCTATGTGTACAATGTTTCTTCTTGTTTTTGTATATGCATATTTGACTCTAAAGAACCAATCCATTCTTTTAAAAGTATCAAACTAGTTTTTTAAAATATATACTGAAATGGAGTTTATTTTTAAACCTCCATCTAAAATATAAATTGTTAGGTATTTTGAAAATACAGCATTTATAATATTGAAAATCTGGAGAACTGATTCTGTAAGTGGAATAGACATGATAAAGAGACTTTTCCTCAAATCCTTACTCCATCCTTAGTGCGCAGACTATAGTGACCTTTGTTATCTCACCGGAATTTTACCTCTGTGCAAAAGAGCAGAGATACATTTCATGAGAATTTTGTAATCCTTCTGTTGTTTGTTTGCTTGGTTTTTTTTTGTTTTGTTTTGTTTTTTTCAGATAGTCTAAATAGTCCAAGATGGCCTCCAATTTGAGATTTTCCTGTGTCAACCTTCTGAGTTGCTGGGAGTATAGGTTTGGGCCACCATGCCTGGCTCAAAATTTTAAAAAGCTTTCTCTTTCCTTGTTTTCAGTACTGGGGGTTGAACCTAAGGCCTTCACACTGAGCTATATCCCCCGTCCTTTTTTTTTTATTTTGAGGTACGGACTCCCTAAGTCTCTATGTTACCCAGGCCGGGGCTAGAATTTATGATCCTCCTGCCTTAGCTTCCCAGAATGCAAGCATTACCAGTGTGAATCACCACACCTAACTAGAATTTCAGGTTCTTAAGTGATCATTTATAAAGACATTTGCTCCCTTTGATGAAGCCATTAAATAAATACTACGAGTTTGACTCATTCATAATTGATATGTAGCTCATCCTTAGACTTTAGTGGAGCTCACCAATCATACTAAATAAACTGTTTCCATCTAGATAAAAAGAAGCCATAAGGTTGATATAGTTTCCTTGAAAACAGAATTAGAAGTCTAACAGAAATTTTAAACTAGTTTTGCCCAGTACATACAACATTAACCTTTTTTAAATAGATGGACTGATTACAATAACTGACAATGAAGTTTGGGCAAATTTAAGAGAGAAAAGTTGATGGTGAAAAGCGACAAGATCAGTATTAAAGATAGAGCAATAGTTGGGTTTGGAGTTCTGTGGAGATTGCACAAGAAATGCAGAAAGGGGTAGCTGGAAAGTGGGGTATTTTGAGGGATTGCACAGATGGCAGGAATAAGTGTCTGTGAAGAACAGAGCTTTTTGAAACTGTGTTATCCGATATCAGATGGTGACTCCAGAAGTACAGAAGTGGTGGTTGAGCACCTGGGTTTGAATCCTGGCACTAGGCTCTTACCAGCTATGTGTCCCTCATATACAACTGAAAACTGTTTCTTCATCTGGTAAAATGAGATCAATAATAGCACATTTCTCATACTTACGAGGATTAAATGATTTAATATAAAATTCTTGGATAGTGTATAGCATATGGTAAATTATTGTGAATATTTGTGCCATGACCATCATCATCACAGTCATCATTTTTATGAAACAGTTCTGCATGAATCTGGTTTCTATTCATTCAGAATTTATTAAATATGTATGTTATATCAGGCGTTGTGCTAAGTATCATTTTAAAACTTTTGAATAATTTTCATTGGCTGTTTTGTGCTTCAGGAATTTGAGGTTGAACAGAAATAATATAATGCAGCCCCACCAAAAAGTTAACTTTGAAGTCTTTGCCATTAGTCTTCTTTGATAAAGTAAAATGCTATTTAGTAAGAATAGAGACTCAGGAGGAAATGGGATGGGTCAAAGCAATGATTACTTAAATCTGTAAAGTAGATATGTTCATTCCAGCAAAAGAGAGGCCTGAGGGTAGACCCAGCTGTAGCCTTGAAGGAGAATCTAGCCATATTGCTGAGGCAGTATAGTATCTAAAACTTATGGTGCTATGAATTAGGATGTAGTAAACGTAACAAATTAGCCTTGTGGTGTTCCAACATGACACAATGGGTTAATATCCTTGTAATTAGGTTAAACACAAGGGGCTACCCTCTTAGAAGTTGGCAATGAAGACACAGGCATTTGGGCATTAGATTATAAGACAGATACAGTTATGAATAATGTAGTAAAATTATGAAAATAATGATCTTCTTTGTAAAGGACCTTAATTGAGAAGTCTGAGACTCCTAAGAGAGCAAAACTAGGTTCTTAATTACTTACAACAAGTTCTTCAAGTTTGCATATAGCTACAGGCAGTTTCACCTTCTGGCTCAAAACACACATTTTCTTCATGTACACAAATGCCAACCATAATGTTGCATATGAGTGAGTGTGTTTTGTACACTGTAGCTGGAAAACTCAGTGTACATTTGAGCAGAAATGGGGAAGAAAACCAATGTGATGTGAACTTTGTTCTCTGTGTTTAGGCAAGCTACGACCTATATCTATGCCAGTGGAATATAATTGGGTGGGGGACTATGAAGACCCAAGTAAGATGAAGAGAGATAGTAGAAGAGGTAAGTGTTCTAGAATTTCAGTGTAGGCTGGGTTGATTGAATAAGAAACGAAGTTTAATGTTCTTTCCATAGCTTGTTATGGCTTCCATAGAAAATTTGTACTCTCTTTGACTTATCCTTCAACCAAACCAAGTCAGACCAATGTTTGACTATCTTTGCCCATTATTACATAGAACATCTATGAATTCTAGGGATTCAAAGTAGATAGTACAATGTGAAAAATGAATGATTGTTATTTGAAAGTTAGTATTTTGAAAATAAAGTCAGAAGCGTGAAACTGCGTAGAGGAGTTAAGTTCAGAGACTAAAAACCTAAAATGCCTTATTAACTAATGTAAAATTTAGTACTGCATTTCTGGCCATAGTGGTCCACAATGTAACCTCTCACTTTTGTAGGAAATACAACCTCAAAATGAGCAATGAAGCACGTGATTTTTTTTAAAAAAGAGCTAATGCAAACTGAGCCAGTGACTCTAATGAATATCATATTGAAATCGGGGGAAATACTTTGTTTTCTTCTGTTTGCTGTTCGAGGTCTTCTTACATAGGGATGGGGTACTTTTTAAATATCTATCAAAAGTAAGTTTTATGTTCACTTACCATGCTATGAAAGTGAGCAGTAAATAAAGCAACTGAAAGTCTCACAGAATAAATAAGGTTTACCAAGTGTGGAGAGGAAGTAGTGGGCCTAGTTGGTCATGCTGCTACTAGCTTCATTTTCTAAAGGAGAGCTATAAGGTCATGATGGAAAACAAAACAAAACAAAACAAAAACTGTTCATAGAACCTAAGCTCACTAAGCTTCCTACATGGTATGTTTAACCTGTTTGCCTATTATTTCTATGCAACGTACATGATTTATTTCATTACTGCACAAATTCATAAGCCACATGGACAAAAAAGCATGAATATCTGCTTTAATTTTCTTAACATTTGTTTCATGGTGTGAACATTTCCGAAAATGTTGGCAATTCAGAAACACTGACAGATTCCTTTACACCTGTGTATTCATTCCATTTCCCAAGTTTCAGTTTCTAATATATTTATAGAATATAAATAATTCAAGCAAAAAGGGAAATGCTTGTCATGGTCCATCTCTGAGTCATTCTTTTGATACTTGATATTGTACAGATACCTGTTGAGGTGCAAATATGAAAGACTAAGTGCTTACTATTCAAGTGTAGACTGAGCTAAAGTTCCTACCTATTGGTTCATAATGGGGGCTTTAACTTCTCCAAGGATCCTACCTAGCATGACATAGGCCAGTGTTTGTCATCAAACTTCAGAAGAATCCTCCTTTGGATGCTTGTTAAAAATTTAACGGTCAGACACCAAAACTTCTGGTTCAAGTACCACACGTGGTTCTGATATAGTTAAGTGAAAGATGAAGCCAGAAGACATAACCTGTCAGCTGTTTCCTATTGTCCTATGATCCCCAAATAATTAATACTATATAGTTTGCTATACATATGTTTAAATTAAGTCAGATTAAAGTTCTCAAACAAAGATATATAGCACTGTTATAAAAGAATGGTAAATTTAATGTATTTCTATATTTATATTGGTGTATCTATCTTTTTTATATAGAAAACTCTCTACTTCGATATATGAGTAATGAAAAAATTGCTCAAGAAGAATACATGTTTCAGAGAAACAGCAAAAAAGACACAGGGAAGAAGTCAAAAAAGAAGGGTGATAAGAGTAATAGCCCAACTCACTATTCCTTGCTGCCTAGTCTGCAAATGGATGCATTAAGACAAGATATCATGGGCACACCTGTGCCAGAGACCACACTATACCATGTAAGTAAAAATTTTTTAAACCCTTTGATACAGCTTTTATGGGAAGACAAATGACTGTCTTAGGTAAATTCCAGGTCACTTTTATCCTACTGCCATATTTTCACCAAAGATCATAACTTTAGAGTATATACCCTTAAAATGATGGATTATTGATTTTTCCTTTGGTTCATAAATTCAGTAAGTTCGTATGTTGTAGCAAGTTGGATTTTTAATGAGACAATATGTATAAAAAGATGGAGAACTACAAATAATAAGCAGATTAATGATCTACATGATAATACATAGTACATGGTTAGCTATAAATTCAACATTAAAGATAGAATGTTCAATATATTCATATTTATATTTAAAAATGAGTAACCACTATGTACTAGGTATGGACTGTGGTATTAAAGGTAAAGGCAGACAAATGTGCCATTGAGTGGGGAGGGTGATATGCTGAGAATCCCAGTATAAATTACTTGCTGTAAGGGGTTGGTACAGAAAGTGTAGAAGTGAAGTAGGAAAAGGAGGACATTGCCCTTAGGGGGAAATGAGCACAAACTTCACGGTGGGGAGTACTTGAAGAAAGACTGAAAGATGAGTAGCAGCAGTTTAGTGGGAAGGTGTATGGGGGTGGACTATCATTGCATAAGAATATAGCATGTTCCAGGGAGTTCATTTGACTCAAAATTGCTAGTTCATTACAAATTGAAGGAAATTGTATGAGGAAAGGATAGTAGACATAGGAAGGCTAGAGACATAGGTAGGGATTTTGTGATAAAATATTTAGACTTTTTTCCTGCAGTTATGAAGAGTTATTGAAGAACTTTGAGCTAGAGACTTACATGATTAGATTGGCCAGTTGGATCTCTCTGGTGCAGAGAAAATCAACGAAAAGGTCAAAGGCAAAGCCATTAACTTCAACCCAGAATGAGCGTGACAAAGTAGGACAGTGGCCCTATGAAAGCTGAGACTCTTGTTAGTGAGAACATTCACTTCAAAAATCAGGCCATATCATGTACAGGTACAAATTCCCTGTGATGAATATGATCATTGTGTATATCTAAATTATACCAATAAACAATTTAAAATCAACCTGTATTAGGCTATTTTGGTTAAATGGAGTTTGTTGTACTAATAGAATTGTAGCTTCTAGTTAGGAGCTTGGAAAACAGATTACAAGTTTTTAAGTAGAAATTTAAAAGACTACACTTAATGTTTAAAGTGTGAAAAAATTAATCTCCTATTTTGAAGTTGTACTATCTAGGTATACACGGTGTTGAAGATTTAATAACTTGAGTTCTTTCTCTGAGTAAATGTCTTAAACAGTCTTGTTGTATAACTCTGTCATAAAACTCGAGTAGAATTTCCTTGCTTCAGTGGGGTTAGAGTATCATTGCTCTCTCCCTCCCTGCCCATCCTTCCATAATGTATCTCCTGGCCTCTTCTGCTCTAAGAAACCAATGCCCCTAACAACACCTGCTCCATTAAGTGACCACCAAAGCAAATTATTATTCTTTCCACTGACATTTGAAGTGAATCTGAATTCAGTACTCTTCAAGTCAGCTGAAGGGGGCCGTTGTTATTATGACTAGTCAGAAAAAGCTTTCTGAGCTTCCTCCGGACCCTGATGTCCCAGTAGTACTAGTACTAGTCTGGAAAAAGTCTGAAAATGAGGGAAAGCTGGTGTATTCACAAGGGAAGTTAATAGTGAAAGAGGAGGCTCAAAAGGGAACAAGAGGCTACTTTTGAATTCAGATTGTATCACCTATGAAAGTTTGGATTTATCTTACGAAGACTTGAGAGTTGTTAAAGGCACATTGAAATATTTGGGCTGTTTCATTCTGTGCAATGCATGTCAAAAGAAGTACATACAGAACTGTGCGGGGAAGGAAAATAGACAGAGGAGTCTCACAGACATTGATTATTAAATTAAGAAAGACTAGAAAAAGTGAGTGCCCTGATAATCAATAATATTATGAGTATTGTCTAGGACTGTGAATTGTTCCTACCTTTCCAAAAGGTAATATTCAGCAAGGTATATCGATAACTTGGTCTACTAACTTTACTTCTACAAGTTTATTTTAATAAAGAAGTGAGAAGGTCCACTTTTGTCTCCTATTAGGTATCTGAAGTCTATAACATGGTATTTTTCAGGTAGATGATACCTTTCCTAGCTAATTTGTGATAGGGGTGGGCAGGACAGCAACAGGTAAGGAATACTGCTAACTTGAGAGGCATAACGTCCCTTGTAACATTGACCCATCAGTTTCAGAGTAGAAGGCTAGGTGTTTCCTCTGTTCTCAGGTTTAAAAGAAGTATGCTGACTCTTAGCCACCAAATACATATTGGGTGGCTCTAACCACTGTACAGAAAGAGACTTTCATCAGAGTTTTATAGGACTCTTTTAAGTACCCTTGAGGACCTCAACCTGTCACACTGTCACATACTTAGTACTTTGACACTCATCAAAGGAATTTCAAATTTTGTTATGTCTTTTGAACCATACAAAACCTATCCTATTTCAAAATAAAAAAGCTCAAACTCTGAACGGTTAAATTACTTACCAAAACCTGTGTTGTGAAAAAGTATAAGTGCTGTTGTTGGGACTAGAACCAAAATCACCCATCCCACGTCCTTCGACTCTGTACCCTCGTGCTTTGTACATGGTAGGCATTCCATATACAGAGGAGTTTTTACTTTTAGTGAGTCAAATTTGAAAAGATATGTGAAGAATCGTGCCCTCATACATTGTTGTTAATAAGATATTAAGTACCTAGATTGATTGATACTCAGATTTCTCTTTTGTTATATATTACTGGTTTTTAAGTTAAGCTAAACCAAACATATAGAGCTGTTGCTAATATGCAACACAAGTTAGTTACTCAACATAATCTATTTCTTGGGCTATAGAATATTATAATTGCTAGAGCCTTGGAGGCAAAGCAGCATACACAAAAATAATTTGTTTCTTATACGTCACAGGAAATGTTGGTTTTTATCTGTTTATAAAACTTATTTTTAAAATGTAATCTGTTTATAAAATTTATTTAAAAATGAAAAATGCATATTTTCCTGAAAAGACATAATCATCAATTGTAATCTAATCAACATTATTATGAACCACTAATCCTCATTTCACTAATTCTTGTTTTGGATAAAACAGCCATTTTTAATAGGACAGAATTTAAGTGGAAAAGCATTATGGAGCTTGAGTACTGCAATCATAGGTTGCTGTCTCTGCATTAGTACTAGCTCCATGTAGTCTAAAGACTTTGAGTTCCAATATAGAGAAAGTTTATTACAAATTTCTTAGCAGGATCATAGCAGCATTAGATACCCTTAAAACAACTTACTTATGAAAGAGAGAGAGAGAGAGAGAGAGAGAGAGTGTGTGTGTGTGTGTGTGTGTGTGTGTGTGTGTGTGTTATTCCTTGTGAGGAGTTACTACATTATAATTCCCACTGGTCTGTTTTGGAAAGCAACCCAGTTCTAAAAACATACAAAGCAAAGCAAATATTGTTGAGCTTTAGTGCTTGACTCATTTTCCTAGTAATTATTGCAGAAATGTTTATATGATAATAAAGAGGTACAGTGTATGGTATTATAAAATACAAATTTTAAAAATTAATGCCACACATTTGTTATTCTACTTATTTTTCCTAAATTTATTTCAAAGGAAAGCATTCATTGTACTCTAGCCATATTATGGTCCCCATATTCCTTGGCCACTTTTACCCCTTTTGAGATGTTATTCTCTCTGTAGAGAATGCTTTCATACATTCTTTCCCCTGGCTGTCCAACCCTAAAATCCCAGAAGGACTTTCCTGACCACTCTCCTCTGAACTAAATCACTCTCTCCTATTACATTTTCTTAGCACCCAGTACATCTTCAAAACCTCTGCTGATTTGCCACTTATTTATCTGAATATCACCTTGGAATTTCTCTCTCCTGTCCATGGCAGGTCAGGTCCATATCCATCAGAGGCAGAGACAGTCTCCATTTTGTTAAGCACCTGGTATAAATGTAATGTCTTACAAGTTCTCAAAAAAACGTGATGAATAGATAAAGTCATGAGTAAATGCATATGGATAGGAACTTTTAATGCCTTTCTCTCTGTCTTGAGCCTGCAAAGAGCCTTCGTAAATGCCCAGGACCAGGCTGTCAAGGGCCAGCCATATCACAAGATGAGCCCTTCCCCACAGCTCCCACCACACCTCCTTCACTCCAGTTCAGAGCTTCCGTTCCAGCTAGTCCTTGCTTCCTTCCCTCCCTGTCTCATTATAGAGGCCTTGGTATGCACACCAGCCATGCATGATGCTTAGTTACTTTTTTCTCGTTGCTGAGACAAAACACCTGACACCCAAGGTTACAGTAGGAAAGGTTTATTTATCTCACAGTTTCTGGAGGTTTCAGACCATAATCAGCTTGCTCCAAGGTGAGTTCACAGAGGGGCAACAGTTCATGGCGGTGGAAGGCAGCAAAAGCAAGAAGCAAGGAAGGGGGAGAAAGCCTCTTTCCCTCCCGTATATTGTATGCAGGCTACACACCTGAGGGTGGGTGTAGCATTCACTCCCAATCCCAGCACTAGACCATGAACTGGTCACAAACTCTAGAGCCAGCCACCTCTGAAAAGCCCACCCCCCCGTGACCACATGAGGCTTTGGGCATACATCCAGACACAAATCATAACACATGTTATAACATATCGGAGACCCTTCCCATGGTGCCACTTGTCAGGGACCCCTACAATGAATCCCCAGTCTCCTGCCCAGAGTTAAGGTGCACAGAGGAAAGAAACAGTAACAGACAAAATAGAGGTGCAGTAGGGATCTTGGGTGATCATTTGTTCACGGGAAAAATAAGGCCACGAAGCACTCAGAAGCTTGGTATTTATTGATTCAATCTGAGTCAAGGACAGTGGGTGAAGGTTAGCGAGCCCTTCCAGGAACAGTAACGGTGACTGAGGTGGGCTATTAAGCATTCTTGCAAGGACAAGGATGAGATAGGGAGGCAAGGAGGAAACTGTTGTTTCCCCCAGTGCTTTTGGCTTTAGCAGGTCTTATTTTGCCCGGTGAGCACCACAGCCGTCATTAGCCCTAGGGTTTCCAGCTGTGACAAGCAGGGAACGTCCGCTTTCCAGTCTGGCTCAAAGGGGAGGACAAGGACAAGCCTGGGTGCTCCCTAGACTCAATTTATAATTCGTGGTCCCCAAAAATGACATTTTTCAAAAACTCATAATTTTACCACACAGATTTTCTTCTAAAAATGTGAAAGTTGTCAGTTGCCAAAGCCTTCGTATGACCTGAGAGCACATGTAAAAAAAAGCAGAAAGCAGTGTGTATATATGTGCTGAATCCAAAACTTTTGAGAACAGTCTTTATAAAGAATGAATTGTCCTGAATCTCATCTTTAAATCTTAAAGGGCTTTTTTTTCTTAACATGATATGCAAATAACAACTTGCTCTGTCACTAAATTCATACTCAAAATAAGCATCTATTTTAAATCTATATGCTGAGATTCCAGAACAAGTAAAATTTGACTATGTATCCAGACAGCAGGCAGGCGTACTTTAATAAACTGAATAATGAGGTTCTAGATGTTTTATGAAGAACAGGTAGTTTATCAAGAAGTTTATCACGGTAGTGTTTTGAGTAGATGTTCAAAATAATTCCTTTTGCGGCACTCTAACATGTGTGTGGCTAGGATGTAACTGCCAAACTTTCAACTGTCATTTTATTTTTAATACGTACTTTGAGCTATTCTGGTCAACTTGTGAGAGATTTTTCCATGGAGATAGGGGGGTGATAGAGAGGTGTTAAAGGGATTTTGTATTTTTTAATTTAACAAGTAAATATGAAAGGGACACTGTTTTCAGCACTTCATAAGTACTAACTCATTTACTCGTCATAGTAATCCCATAAGAGAGGGGCCAATGTTAGCCCCGTTTTACAGATTAGGAAGCTGAGACATGTGGATTGTTACATGATGGAAATGAGATTTGAGCACTGGCAGTCTAGCTCTCAGACCGAACTTTATTGCCCCTCAAAAACTATCATAATTTAGCAGAAAATTAACAGTTCAAGTGGTGCCAATCATGTGGGAGGCCCAGCCTAATTTCTATAGAATATACAAACGTAAATAATACCACTGACTACTACTAATTGCTAGCATTTATTCCTATGCTAAGACCTTAGACATTAACTCATCAAATCCTCGAAATGACCCTATGAAATGAAACAGAGAGGTTACTTTATATACAACTGGAAAGTAGAAAATTAGAGATAAGCGTCTAAGCAGTCTGACTCAAGAATGCATACCTTTAAATGAATGAATAATTTTGGCTCCTAAGGATTTCACTAGCTAAGGAGGAAGACAAGCTTATTATCACAATGATGAAAAATCTCAAGCATGTATACACTCATAATTAAATTTATTTATAGTTGTATAATTTGGTTTCACTATCAACTGCCTGATTTAGCGCCATTGTTTCAGGTCAAAGTAACTAAAAGAAGAAGGCAATTAGTTGTAGCAGCAATGAAGTTATCTCTGACCTAACAGTTGTTTTTAACAATGAATTTTACCCTGTTTTGGTTTTGTTCATCCAGAAAACAGCCTCAGTACAATATGGCATATTTCTTATCAGTAAGGAACATACAGGCATGTTAGAAATCCATTCTACATAGGATTGTTTTCATTTTTGAGTCATTTTGTAATTAATTCCTATGGATGACTTGATTATTTACAGTATTATTGCCAAATTCATATTACCACTGCAGTCTTTTATGGGAACAGTTGAGGCGATGAAAAGCCTGCAGTCTGAAGCCTTCAGTGGGCACAAACAAAATACAGCCCCAAGAAAAACCTCTCCTTAGCCAGTGGGGCAGGGAAAGGGTAGTCCAACATGACAGAAATCTTTCAACAATACCTGCCTGTTCTTAATGCAAAACCGATGAAACAAGTTATGCTTCTTACTCTGCACAATAACTGTAGAAAGGGTCCATTCACTAAGAAGACCTGACAACCTTAACTGTGTACACACCACAGAAGATTCAAGATATTGGAAGCCCCATCCAACAGAATTGGAAACAGAAATTGGCAAATCTGCAGCTATGGTTAGAAACGTCGATGTCCGTCCCTGAGTAACAGAATCCTAAACAAAATGTCAGCAAGGATGCAAATTAACAGTGGTGGCACCCCTACAGCACATACGCCGCAGCAAGCTGTTCATTATCATTGAAACCTCTAAAGGTCTGCTATCACTGGAATTAATACAATGACTGTCCACCACAGGTATCTAACTGATACACAACAGGCACATATTCTTTTCAAGTATGTGGGGGACATTCATCAGAATAGACTACACCTTCTTGTGTCCTAAAACAAACTTTAATATTAAGATAAATGAAAAAAATACGAAGTATGCTGTCTGATGAGGGAAACCAACTGGAAAACAATAACAAAAGATAGTTACTTGAAAATTAAACACACACTTCTAAATGATCCTTATGTAAAAAAGGAGTCTCGAGAAAACTGAAACAATGAGATGAAAACATGACCTACACTTAGGGAGCATTTTATAGCACTGATGCTTATATCAAAACAGGAAAAATTGCTAGTCACCTTACACCCTACCTCATGAGATTAGACAGAGGGCCGAAGGGAATGCAGTGCGAGGTGATGAGTTCTCTTCCCAGTACCCAAAAGGGGGTGAGAGGTGGGAAATAAAAACATAATGAATAAAACCGAGCAAAGGAAACCAGTAGAGAAAAACAAATTTTTTTTGAAAAAAATTATGAGCCTCTAACAAGACTGATGAAGGGCAAACAAAGACTCAAATTACCAGTATGATGAATTAAAGATAGGCTATCACTACAAACTTCGCTGGCATGAAAAGAGCAGTAAGGAAATACTCAGTTTAGATGAAATGCACCGATTTCTCAAAAACTACAAACTAACAAAGCTCACCCAAGATGAATTATAAAATCTGAATGATTCTCTTAAATGAATGGAATTAAACATCCAAAAACTTTCAAAAGATAAATACAGAAATATTAATATAAGAACCAAGCTCATAGTACTCATATTTTCGTATTAGTTAACTACAGAATGAACCCTTTTTGCCTTATTATTATGTCGTGTGGTGTTTTTAAAGTGTTGGAACCCTGTAAGATTAGGCTAAAATTCCTGAAGAGACTGACTAAATTCATAAGGTTTATTAATTTTGAAGATGTTGCTTAAATGTTTATAATTTTTTGCTTGATCTAATTTTTAAGTTTTAAAATTTGAGTGTTAAACAATGCACTGGTAACCCTCCCTCTTAAGAATTCTTTTCACATTATATGAAACAGATTATTAATAAACTGAAGCCAGTCTTTTTAATTTCACATTTGAACAAATATGGGTCTCATCCTGCTTATTCCTGATTAACGACTGCCAGGAAACAAACACAGAACTTGGTTTAATTAGTGAAGCACCCTGAAAAGTAGGACACAGAAGAATTGAATTAGGAATATATTGTTTAAATTTATTAAACTGAAATTTTATTATACATTCATTGTTGCCTTTAAAAAAAAAGAAAATATAAGTTCTAATGGCTGGCCCTTGGCTTGGTTGCTAAGGTCAATAATTACAAACTTTTGGGGGACACACATCTTTAATAGCTTTGATCATAGAGTTTTTAAAAGGCCTATTTTATATTATAGACTTCTGTCTCTTAGCTTTATAGCTTTAAAAAACTTACTCAAATTTCTTAGGAAATAGGCCTTTCTTTTCTCCCATAATCACTACACTCACATTATCTCACCACCATAGCTCATTTAATAAAGCATCTCAAGTTTAATAAATCTCTGTAAAATTATCTTGCCCCTAGAACGCTTTAAAATCTATTCTGATGAAGGAACTGTACTTTGTACTAAAATCTTCTTCATTTAACTCTTAAATAGAGTATCCCCTTGATGCTTTCAGCACCTTCTAATTCTACAGAACTATAAGAATGATTTGCTGACCACTGTGGAGAGCCGTTTGGAGATTTCTCAGCAAACTAGGTCTAGAGGTTACATTCAAACCAGCTATTCCTCTTCTGGGTATTTTCCCAGAAGATCTGAAAACATCATATCACTCTGATATATGTGCACCCATGTTTATAGCAGCACAATTTGTAATAGCTAAAATGTGGAAGCAACCCAAGTGTCCATCCACAGAAGACTGGATTAAAAAATTGTGGCATTTTTATATAATGGAATATTATTCAGCTAT
>PVLD010032914.1:0-14160 GCA_004027595.1 Dinomys branickii
TTTGTCCCAGTAGCGCGTTCTCTGTCGGGTTCAGGAGCTGAAGCCGTTCTTCCCTCCGCACTCGCTCTCTCGGCTGGTCGTCTTCTTCCCGGAAGTCCTCATTTCTGTCTTCATATTGCTATATTTCATTGTTTGGGTGGTAATCCTCTGGGAGGTTCTCTCTCTGCTGCCTACCCGGTCGCCATCTTCCCGGAAGTATCATATTAAACTTTCTGTGTCTGATTTGTTTCACTTAAAAATCACAAAAGGTCCATCAATTTTCCTACACATGACTCAAATTTATCCTTCTTTGTGGCTAAGTAGTGCTCCACACTATGCGTGAAGATGAAAGGTACATAGACGATAGACAGAGAGTTACATAGATAGCTAAATAGATAATGTCACATTTTCTGTATTTATTCATCTGTGAGTAGGACGTAGGCTACTTCCATAATTTAACTATTACAAATTGTGTTGCTATAAACATAGGTATGCATGTATCACTATAGTATAATGTCTTTAAGTCTATGGGGAAGATAACCAGAAGGAATAGAGTGGATTCAAATGGAATTTCTAGTTTTAGTTGTCTTTAAATCTTCACACTGATCTCTACAATGGTTGTACTAATTCACATTGTCACCAGCAATATAGAAGGGTTCCTTTTTCTCCATCACCTTGCAAGCATTTGTTGTTTTCTTAAATCCTTGGTGATAGCCAGTCTTTCTGGAGGAATATGACAATCTCACTGTTGCTTTAATTTGCTTTTTTTTAATGGCCACAGATGCTGGGGTGAACATTTTTTTATGTACCTATTGGCTATTTGTATTTCTTCTTTTGAGAAATGTCTATTTATTTCCAATTTCCCACTTTTACTGGATCTTTTATTCAGGGCGCTCTAAATTTTTGAGCTCTTATATATTCTAGATGTTAATTCTCTGTCCAAGGAGCAGCTGATAGAAAGACTTTTCCCACACTAGGCATCCCCTCACTCAATTTGTTTCCTTTGCCACTCAGAAGCTTTTTCATTTGACATAATCTCATTCTTCCTGTGCAAGTGGGGTTCTCTTCAGAGAGCCCCTACCCTGCCCTTTCTTGAAGTGTTATCTATTTTTTTCTTCTAGCAGATTCAGTGCTTATATTTTAAATCTAAGTCTTTGATCCATTTTGATTTTATTTTAGTATAAGGAAAGAGATACATCGGTCTCGATTCATTCCTCTGAAGGCATGTGGGTTTTCCCAGCAACATTTATTCAAGAGACTATGTTTTCTCCAGTCGATGTTTTTGACCCCTGTGTCAAAGATCAGATAGGTGAATGTGTCTGATATTGTTCCTGAATCCTCTGTTCTGTTCCACTGATTTGCATGTCTATACTGATTTTATCCTGGTACCTTTGTAACATAACTTGAACATCTCGATTATGATGCCTTCTGCCTTGCTCACCTTGTCCAGGAGTGCTTTTGCTATTCAGAGTCTCTTCTGGCTCCATATAAGTTTTCCATAGGTCTATGAGAAATTTTGCTAGTATGTATTTTAATTGGAATTGCAATAAATCTATCCATCAGTTTTGGAGGTGTGGCCACTTTATCAATATTGGTTCTACCTATGCAGGAACAGAAGATGTCTATCCAGTTTCTAGGGTCATCCATCTCTTTTTAGACAGTACTAGAGTGTCCATGATAGAGATCTTTCACTTCATTGGAAGATAGATATTTAACTTTTGAAGATACTATGACGAGATTATTTTCCTGATTTCTTTCTTGGTGGATTCATTGTTGATGTAGAAGAACATTATTGATTTTTGTGTATTGATTTTTTTATCCAATACTGTACTGAATTTGTTTACCAGTTCTGAGTCTTTTGGTGGAGTTGGGGTGGGGGATCTTCATTATACAAGATCATGTCATTTGTTTTCTTCCTTGCCTGTTCAAATCTCTTCTTTCTTTCTCTTGCCTGACTGCTCTTGCTGAAGTTTCAAGTATGATATTGAATAGGAGTGGTGAGAGCCTTGTCTTCCTTGTCTTCTTCCTGGCTGTAGAAGAAATGCTTTCAGGTTTTCTGCATTTAATAAGATGTCAGCACTCACTTTATCATAAAATACTTTTATCAAATTGAGATAAGATATTTTTCTTCTAGAAAATAGGTTTGTATCATAAATAGATGTTTGATTTCATCAAAAACATCTACCTCCGTTGAGATGGTCATATGGTTTTGGTCCTTGCTTCTGTTTATGTGACCTATTACATGAGTTTATGTATGTTGAGTAATCCTTGCATCCTTGAAATGAAGTCCATTTGGTCATGATGTATGAACTTTACAATAATTTGTTGCATTGTGTTTCCCAGGATCTGCTTGAAGATTGTTCATCTATATTCATTAAGGAAATTGACCTATAGTTTTCTATTATGTCTGTGTCTGGTTTTGTTACCAGGGTAATGCCAGCTTCCTGGAGTGAGTTTAACAGCACTTCCTCCCTTCTCATCTCATGGAACAGTTTGAGAGGTATTAGCACTAGGTGCTCCTTGAAGTTCTGGTAGAATTCTCCAGCGAATCCATCAGGTCCTGGGCTTCTTTTCATAGTAATGTTTTTATTACTACCCATTTCCATGCTTGTTATTAATCCATTCAGGGTTTTATATCTTCTTGGCTCAATTTTGGTAACTAATATGAATCTAGGTATTTCTCCATCTCTTCTAGGGTCTCCAATTTATTGAAATATAAGTTTGAAATAGTTTCTTATCATCCTCTGGATTATGGCAGCATTCATCGAGATTTCACCTTTTTCATTTTATAACATTAAGATGATTATTGTGTTCCTTCTTCTGGTAAGTCTGGCCAAGGGCTTATCAATATTGTTTATCCCTCCAAATATTTAATTCTTTGACTCATTGATCCTTTGTATTGTGTTTTTTAGTCTCAATTTTATTAACTTCCACACTGATCTTTATAATTTCTTTCCTTCCATTAGTGCTGGGTTTGGATTGTTGCTGTTCTAGGACAAAGATGCATAATTAATTTATTTATCTATTGGCATTGTTTCTTCTTTTAATGTGTGGATTTACAGCTATAAACTTCCCTCTTCAAACTGTTTACGAGTGTCAAGTTTTTTAGTAGGTTGTGTTCCCACTGTCATTTGTTTCCAGGGCTTTCATTTCTCCCGTGATTTCTTCTGTGGTCCACTAATTATTCAATAATGCATTATTTAATCCCCATGTATTTTTGTAGTCTCTGTGGTTTCTTTTGCTACTGGTTTTTTAAGGGAAATTTGGATATGTTAATTTTTTCTTTTTTTTAATTGCAGTGTTTTAAATTTTTAAAATTCTATACCAATGATTCTTAGGTATAGAAATAAAATACCCTGGATAAAATGTTCCCAGAGATGGCCTATGTGCCGAACATCCCCTTTGCACACCCACCTCATCCCAACACCTTAGGTCACATCCTTAAGTTCTAATTTTAGTTTTCAGGTCACATTTTTAAACAGAATGGTAAGTGGAGGGAAAAGCAAAAGTTCCTTAAAATAGGGTATGTGCCAACATGGTAATAGATTCCAGACCTAGATAACGCTGTTTGCTTCCTATCCGCAGTACAAGACCAGTACAAACTGTTATGGACTCTAAGAAGAGTCAGAGACAAACTTGATTTTCTGTGGTGTTTAAAAGGTTTACTGCCTCAACTCATGAAGGAAAAAGCAGCCTTTAACATTTATTTGATGGCCATTTGCATCAGATGGAAATGAACAGAACATAAGCACTGTGCTCTCCGAGTTTTGCCTGCTCAGGTTTCACACCCTGTGCTTTCAGTCTGCTCTTCAAACCTGTATCGGTAAGAGGCCTTGGAGTTGTTTGTGAAGGTTGATCAAAATGTATCACAGTGATTACAGAGGCTGGGAATGTTGGGGGTAGGGTGTGAAGGAAATTGCATGGTGCATACCAAAACACAGTGAGAAGAAATAAATTCTAGTCCCTAGCACAATAACAGACTATAACTCACAATAATCTAGTGTATATTTTATGAATGACTGGAAAAAAGGAACTGAAGGAACTGAGCACAAAATAATAAGATGATAGAAATGTTAATTAGTACCTGACATATAATTCCTCCTGTGATTTTGCCTGTAATTCCCCATTACTCAAGAAATGAAGGAAAAAGGACCACAAATTCAAGGTCAACCAGAGCAACCTAGTGATACCCTACCTCAAAATAAAGAGAGAAAGAGAGAGAGAGAAGGAAGGAAGAAGAAAGGGAGGGAGGAAGAGAGAGAGGGAGAGGAAGGAAGGAAGGAAGGAAGGAAAAGAAAGAAGAAAGAGAATGTTGGTGGGCAGGAAGGCAATCAGGAGGGCTGTGAATATGGCTCAGTGCTCCCTGAGTTTCATCCTGGAAGGAAGGAGAGGAGGAAAAGAGGGAGAGAAGGTTAATCACCAGGATTCTATGACTGGAACAACACATATTGTGTACTTGGAACAAATGTTGTAAATAAAACAGGACAAATTATCTGCTTACTCAACTTCTGAAGCTATTCTGATCTATTCTTTTCTCCCAAAGTACTTGCAGTTGTGAGCAAACACCTACCAATTATTTCTGTTCATTTTCCAGTACATAAAATAAATTCCTAATCTAGGTCATCATTCCTCTATTGTATATCTTTCTGCAGTTTGAGAATATTTTCTTTTGAAAGTTATAAATATCAGAAATATGGACAATCTTGCCATGGGACCATTCGGGGAGGAAATAATCTCAAAGTGGATATTCTGCCGCTGTAGAACTTCAAAGTGGGTGAAAGCGCGTATGAATTCCACCAAGGTACTCATCAATGTCATGGTCCAAGATCCGACAACTTAATTTTTGAATTCCAGGCCTAATACAGGAAAGATCACAAATTAGCAAATGCGTTCATCTTTCCCAGTTATCTATTTCCTCATTCATAAATAATACTTAGCTCACAATATTGTGAGGATGATTTTCAATGTACTTGTGTGACATTTATGGCCCATAATAATACTCAACTATTCTTTCAGCAATAAGCACCAGAATTACTTGAGTGATAACATCAGAGCTCTTATTAGTAGAAAGGTAACTGGCTGCATAGCTAGGCTCTGAGACTCATTACTAACCAGGGTCCCATCTTTCTTCAATTATCTGACATTCTTCTCCTATATGAGGACTTATACTCACAGATGGCATTTATTTCCCATCATCACAGTGGAATTCTCTAGTGCTTCTCCAAGATTTCATGACCTGGAAACATTACCTCCTCAGCTTCAAGAGAAGCTACCAAAATTAGTATGTAGGTCTTGCAGCTTCTATAGTGAATGTGTCCAAGGTAATGGGAATGGTTGTTGGAAAAAATAACCAACAATGTCTACCCTGTTTCCCATGTTAATACTTTTAAGTGACCCTCTCACCAGAGGTTTTGGGTTTACTCTACCACTGTACATTTCTTGTTCTCCTGAAGCCACTTACTCTGTCGGCCCTCACTAGCCTTTCCGACGCTGCTCATCACGTGAGGCTGCACCACAGCTGGCTACTTCGCCTTCTGAGAAACATGGCTCAAGCATCAAACAACGGAGGAGCACATCCCAGGATCTCCCTAAGATAGATATGACAACCATCACCAAATGTTTTGTTAAAAATTTTTTCTTAAAATTTGTAATAACTTCTTTAATAGATGAAATAATTTACACATGGTGTTTCCTTCAAATAACTACTCTGTAATCAGTTGTAACAGAGTGTCCTGCCTGAGTCTGTAAAACCTGACTATCCCTTATATGTCCCTTCTGCCAGCTCACACACGCATACTTAATCTTTATTGTCATCTTTCTCTGGAGGGTTGGCTTTTATATGCAATTAGGTCATCGTAAACTAATACAACTGCTCTCTTAAGAGGATCTGGAAACACAAGCCCTTATCAACCTCTCACAATACTGAAAAAATATGTATATAGTAGATCAAATGTTGCAACCCTTAGCCTGGGCTGTGGAGGCGTGACCCTCACAGAGCATTTCAGCAGTAACAGAAAGGTTGTGGAGAAACAACCTCTCATTTGTACCCAGAGGCCTATATTTCCACCACCAGCGTTCCGTTTTGATGCTACAAGGATTTCACCTATGTCGAAATGTAGGTACCAGTGAAAATTATAATCTCTTAAACTGAAATGTACATTATTTTAATATAAATGAGTTTGGAGTGTTTTCCTATTATAATAGATCATGAGTGGGTTGCAGAGGTGAAGAATACAATATATGAATACCATAAACAGCATGTCCCTGAACACCGCCCACCACTCTGCCCAAAAGGAACAGACATAAGGGCCACAATCTGGAGCTGGAACTGCCTAAAAGAGGGAAAGACCAGTTTGTGAACACAAAGAGAATGACTGATGTGACAGCCAAGGCAGTACTACAGCCAAAGTTGTAAGTAGCTCACAGGCAGGAATCTGATCTTAATCCACTGGACAAGCTGAGCATTCTTAGAAATCCAGTAAGGGCAGAAGTCATTCTTTAAGTTGAGAGGCTGATGACTAGCATTAAAGAGGTCACTCAGTAGGCAATAGCTCCTTAGCACCTAACAAGGGCTTAAGGGGTATGCTCCAACCTCGGCATCCAGAGCTACAAAGAGAAGCTTTGTAAGTTGAGGGGAATTCGGGTTTTGAAACTTCATTATGATGGAAGAGACATTACAACTTTCTTGCATTCTGGCTTCCAGGGAAAATTCTGGTATTCTCATTGTGAGCAAAATGGATGAAGCTCATCAGAGAGAGGTTCTGCCCAACCAGTCAGCACATGTGTAATCTCCCAGCTCTGAGTAACTGAAAGGAAATTCTACCTGAGGAGAGAGACTGAGGCCTAGGTCTCTAAAAGTCCTTAAGGGCAGAGCCCGAGGAAAGGAAGGGAAAGGATCCTAAAGGTCAGACTCAAGAGGGTTAGTGAAGGACCTCAAGTTGTGGCTGAATAAAATGCAGGTGGCCCTTGTCCCACAGAGAGAGGACACTGAGGGGAAAAGGGAAACTAGTGACCTGACCAGCTTGTACACTCAGAAAACTGTCCTTCCACAGTGACGTCGCCTACTGCAGTAACTGCAGTGTTTCTTTTTTTAAGAGCATAACCATCTTGTTCAAGCACCCATTTATGCTACAAATAATATTGAATTTATTCAATATGATTAGCATTTTCGATATACCCATGGACATAACAGTAAGTTCTCTAACCTAACAGGAGCTTGAAGCTTCTGAGAAAGCTTGATATGAAATAATAAATCCACAGTCTTTATACACCATTGTAAGTATGATAAGGAAAAAGAACAGGGCTATTGCTCTGAGAGAGAAAATAAGCTTAGAGAACTTTACATTTTAAGATAAAAAATGACCTCTGAGGAAATTAGATTAAGGTATGCAGGAAAATATTACTAATTCTCCTCTAATATTTTTAAATACAAATCTAAATTTTATTGTTCTATATTACTAATATATGGATGTTATGTATGAAATAATTACACAGATACATTGCTACAGGATTAGTATGTATATTGGCTAATGGCAAACAACAAAAGCCTATATTTTTAAAAGTTGCTCTCATTATGAAATATGGCTTACCACTCTGGGATTTCTAACAGCTTCTTCTCAAATAAAATATCAGCTAATATTCCCCAGAAACATTAGATACCTAGAAGGGAAAGAAGGAAGAGAAGGTCCTAGGTTCTACATCTACATGTACACCCTTCTTTACATACATGCTTCTAATAAATAGATATACACATACTTCTAAAAATGGAATATTTAATCCAGATTATTCCTTAAACTATCTTAACCACTGAACCCTGGGCAGAGAGGCTGAAGTAAGCACCTACACTCAAGGCTTGAGGTCTCCAATTTTAAAGATTCTGAGCTCTAGAGGATGCCCCTAGTTCCAGGGAAGATATCAGAATCATTACATGTATTTTCAGAAGAAGCAGCCACATTCAATCTTTGTATACACTGTCCTTTTTTCAATGCTGTCATCTCTCAAAGGAGAGTGAAAATTATAACCTTTGAAGTGAAGCTCCCAAATCTGGCTTTTACATAAAAGCTTGTGAGTGTCTAGAAAGGAATTTGAAGGGATCCTCTGATGTGTTAGTTATGTGGTGGCTCAATTTCTGAAAATTTACTTAGTGTATATTCATGATTCTTACAAACTTTTCTGTTTGTACGTTAGAGATCAGTTAAAAATGCTCAGTTGGGGTTTTTTGTTATTTTTAATGTTTTTTTCAGTTTGAAGAGGAAAACTAAAGTTGAGAAAATATAGATACCTTTTATGGGGGACATTAGAACAAATTCTTCAAAAGGAAAGTTTAGAGCAACTTGTACAAAGTCAAAAATTGATAAGACATGTCCAAACATTTAATTATTTTAAATAACAGGAAAAATACCCAAGAGATACATGAAAAGGAGGAAGATCAGAGATCATTGTGTTTACATAAAACAAAACTTCACCTTGAGTGTACACTGCAAAAATCACTCTCTGCATCTATATGGTGACCCTGAGACAATTACTGTCTGCTGCTACGATTCCTCCACAAACACAAGGGAAACAAAGATAATTTTTTCTGCCTAATTGTGCTAGGCAAGATTAAAAAGAGGAACATAAGCACTGTGTCATCCTGTAATGTGCGCTCTGTTATAGCTTTATCTTCCCTTTGGTCTCTATTTACAAGCGTTTGGTAGGTCTTATCCCCATTCTTCTGACATTTCAGTCACTGACGCCTAAGGCAAGCACTAATAAAAATGTGAACACTGTGGTGGCCTCTTTCCAAGTATCAATAAAAATAAAGTAATAAGGAACTTATTCCTTAAGAACAATGGAGGAAAATATGAAGTTGTGCTTATTCAGTTTTAATGAAACAATCTAAGGAGAATTTAAAATTATCCTTTCTTGGATGCATTTTGCTGATCTTTTCTCCACCTTTTTTAATTTTACAGATATTTTGGGACATGAAACAACTTTTTGAAAGTGTCCATTCTTATTGTTTTGGATATTTTTCCATGTACTGACACATTTTTTAGATCTTAATAGACATGAATTTTGGATCTTCATATCATAGATAACTATAAAATGTTCTTCTATCCCTTGCCATGAATTAATATCATGGATTTTCCTTAGATATGTAAAATTGATGACAAATATTTTAATTGGCAGTTATTTCATCTGTAGATGTATAGTAGCTATGAAACTATCAATAAAAGTCAGGACCAAATTTATCTTGTAAGGGTATATCATCACTTTTCTAGAACCTTGCAAAACATTAAACTCTGACCTAAATTACACAGTCTCACCACAGTCATTTTCTCGTGAACAAAGGAAAATGAGCACTCCCCTTTGTGTGTTACAGAAAAGGACCATTTCTTACATCCATTATTTTCAGCATGAATGGTGCCTTAAATTACACAGGGCAGGGGGAAAGTCTGAGTATTTGTTAATGTGGTTTAGCCCAATGCTTGCTTCACTACCGATTATACAATCCTTCATTCATTTTGTGAAACCAGTTACTCATGGTCACTCAGTTTCTTTCCTAATGGAGCCTAACACAAGCATTGAGCAGCCCTATTGTTCTCAAAGGTTAAAATATTCCTATGAGCCATTACATTACTGTCAAAGCATGTGTAGGTCATAGGAACAAATTCAGTAACGTGACCAAGGACTCCTGCAGAGAGAACCAGGAGGCCTGAATTGTAATCGTATTTCTTCAACTAACTAGATGAGGAAAAACTCAGTCAACTGTCCTATCTTGAGTCCCTGCCCATATACCATACATATATAAATTTTTTTAAACAAAACATCAGTTGTCTATTGTAGACTTTTTAAAGATGTATTACAAAACACTGAACTTCTCCTAAAAAGTTCAGGCAATTCTGAGATTTATGTTCCCTTCTCAGGGGTCCAGAAGGAACTGACTCCAAAAAATTTCTAAGCATTCCTGCAGCTCTGCTTAACTGTGTGCAACCCACCCAGTACATTTTACCTTTCTTTTGTAATCTCACACTTTTTACCATCTGGGGAGCCTGTACTGAGAAATGCTATACTGGTGATTCTCAAGTCATTTTTTGCAGAACCCTCTCAGAGGTTTTTCGAGAAAGCATCGCAGGCAGTAGAGAGGTAGAGAGAGCGGGAGCCGGGACATTGGGTTCCAGAGCGCACTTTAATCTTTGTACTTTCTGACCTCAAAACCCAGTAGAATTTTGAAAAAAGGACTCAACTAAAAAGGAAAATCTCTTATGTTTCTAAGATTCTCTGACTTAGAAATAATTTACCTCTATTCTGAACTGATAGGTTACATAGAAAGTGTCCAGGGTGTTTCAAAGATGGTTTGGCTAGAAGGAATCATGGTCATGATTGCTCACCCCTGTCCAATGCTTGCTAAGCCTTCCTGGAGGCAGAGTTTACACCCTGGCTCCACTAAGTTAGAGCCGGCCTTGCGGTCTGCTTTGACCAATGGGACATAAGTATCTAATGTGCTTTTGTAGCATATTTACTTACCCTGGACTCTCTTCCACATTCAAAGAGTATGCTCCAGTTACTGGGTGTTCACCAGCCAAGTCTCAGTAAACAGAAGGCCCCTGAACACACAGTGAGACCAAGGGAACCACAGCCCACCTATTGCTGTCATGTAACATTAGCAAGTAATATTTATTGTTGGAAGCCTGTCAATTTGGAGATCGTCAGTTGACACAATAAAAGCGGATTGCTACCACTCTCAACCAAATACCTGCAATATTACCCTTGAATAGCGTTAAACTAGACAGTAACATCCAAGATAGAAGATGCTGAATTTTCTAATAGTCTTATAACTTACTTGTACAACTTTCAAATAGGGCAATAAGGCCTTGTTCCTTCTTTACCGCCAGATCCCATTCTTCTGCCTCCAAAGGTAAATGCTTCACTCTCCATGATTTACAGAACTAGAGGTTAACAATAATACCCACAGAGTGCGCTGTATATAATTTTCCATCAGGGGAATCAAAGGACTTTTCCATTGCTCATAAAGCCAAACTTTGTGCTTTGAGGTTAGGCTTTAATAGGAAAAATCTTAATACACATTATTCATGCCTGTAATTGTTTTTAGAAAGCTTAATCAGCTCAAAATAAAAACTCAGTTATATTTAATCAAGCTGATTATAAATCACACCATATCAAATTAAACAAGAGCTTTCTAAACCAACATACACTAAATGAAATCCAGAAAATAAAAACTATAGTCCCTCCGTCCTTAAAATTGAAAGCACATCTATTAGAAGCAGGTTCATAGATAATGAATAAAATTTTACTTTACACAAGTTCTTTAAATTTAAAAGATAGTTATTCCAAAGTATTGTCTCATAGTAAACCCCATGACTGTGGAATTATTCCTCTAAATGGAAAGTAGTCAGAAAAGCATTCACCTTAAAGAAAAAGTCTACTAGAGAAGTATCAATCCATGGAGCTCTGCAATGAAATGAATAATGAAAGGCTGATTGAAATAATCTACCCATACTGAGTTAAACATGTGCAGAGAAAGGCCATAAAATCAAGAGGAATATTATACAAGAATGATATGAGATAAAAGAGAAACAAGTTTATATTAAGTCAATGTTGAAAATAAGGATGATGTTTAGAATTTGTGATTATTTTCAAAAAGAATGAGAAAGAGATTTATGATTTGCAGAGGGATATTTTTACTTAATTAGGGATAACACTAATAGTATTTATTAAGCACCAACAATGTGACAATAAAAACTTGAATGAAATAATGTAAGTAAGAAACAGCAACATGCTGTCTGCATCCAGTACGCACATACTAATTTACAGATGAGACAGAAACTCCAAGAGTTCAGATGTTCTCTCTAATTAAAGAACAGATTTTTAACAAAACTGACAAATCCTCAGACACATTAAGAAAAAAAACAGAGAAAGAAGACTCAACTACAATCAGAAATGAAAGAGGGAACATTATAACTGGTGCCATAGAAATAAAAAGGACTGCAAAAGAATACTGTACACAACTGTACATCAGAAACTTCGATAACCTAGAAGAAATGCACAAACACACAACCTATCATTACTAAAGCATAAAGAAATAAAAAGTCTAAACAGACTTAGAGCTAGTAAGAAGACTAGAACAGCAGCAAAATCAAGCAAAACAAGGCCAAGATCAAATGATTTCACTATATAATACTGCCAAGCATTTAAAGATTAATTATAACCAACCCTCAAACTCTCACAAAAATTGAAGAGGAAATTTCTTGCTATGGGTTCGATATGGTTCATCCATTAAGGTTCACAGAAGTTTAGGTCCCAGTGTGGTGACCCTGAAAGGTGGTGCAATATTTAGGACAAAGGCCTTATGGAAGTGATTGGGTCAGGACCACACTCCTGAATGGATTGAACTTTGTCTCTGCTATGATTTGTATCTAGATGTGCCCCCAAAGGCTCACGTGGTCATAGATGGGGCTTTTCGGAGGTGGCTGGATCTAGCGTGTGTGATGCTGGATTAAGGATATGACTAATGCTGGTACTGATTCAGTGCTAGGATTAAAGGTGCCCCACCCCAGCTGTGAGTGTTACCCACACTAAAGGTGGGTATACTGGATATAATACATGGACAAAAAGAGGATATGCAGCTTCTGCGTGCCGTGAACTGTTTCTCCTCTGTGATGCCTGTATGTCACGCCACTGGGCCTTGGAGGCAGCCAACCACGAACTGAAACTCCCACAAACTTTAAGCTACAATAAATCTTTCCTCCTTTAACTTTAGGTGGAAATGAGAAAAGTAACAATGAGGAAAGTAACTAAGATAGTCTCGCAATGGGTTGGGTGCCATAGTGGATTAATTCTTGTGAGACTGGGTGGCTACAGCAGAGTGACTGTGGCCCTTTCCATCTCCCTCACCACCTGATCTCTTGCTTCTGGTTCTACCATAGAATGTCTTGTGCCATGTTTGAATGCGTCCACGGGACCCTTACTAGAGGTCTCATATAGAGAAGGCTGAGTTTTCTAACAGAGATTGCAGCCTCCAAAGCGATGAGCCAACATAAACTTCATCATATCAGATATTCTGTGATAACAATACAAAACAGGTGAAGACAGCTCATGAACTCATTTCGTGAGACCAGCTTGACCCTGACACAAAAGACAGATAAATGTACTACAAAAAGAAAACCATAAAGCATTATATCTGATGAATATCACACAAAAATCTTCCAAAAGCTACTACAAAACCAAATTGAACAGCACATTAAAAAGACTGGGCAATTTGACAAAGTATAATTTATTCTCAAATTTTAAAAATGATTCAATACACAAAATTAATGTAATATCTCAAATCAACCCAATGAAAAACAAAAAACACATTATAATCACAACTGATGCCAAAAAGTTTCAATACCCATTCATAATTTTAAAAATCCTCAACAAAGTAGGAACAGAAGGAAACCACCTCAAAGTAATAAAAACCATATACAAAAAGACCACAGTGAATACCATAATCAGTGAAGAAAGACACAGATCTTTTCCTTTGAAATCAGGAACAAGGCAGAGATGCCTGTTCTCCTCAGTTCTATGTAGCACAGCCCTGAAATTCACAGCCTGGTCAATTAGGCAAGAAAAAAAATAAAAAGTGTCTATAAAATAAAATGTGTCTATAAAATAAAAAGAAAGAAAAATTGTCGCTGTTACCAGATAAGATGAATTTGTACTTAGAAACCCTAAAGAGTCTAACTAAAATTTGTTAAAGCAAAAGAAGAATTCAGAAAGTTGCAGGACACAAAATCACATACAAATTATGTGATAATAATTAGAATGCAAAAGAAAATTAAGAAAACACTGCCATTTACAATAGTGCCAAGATTCACTAATTTTTTGTAGAGTTTTCTTCATCTCTATTGCGTTAATTTCTTCCCTGAGTTTTATAATCTCCTCCCTTCTTTGGGCTCTTGGTTTGGCTTGTTGCTCTTTTTCTAAGAGTTTGAGGTGTATCAATAGGCTATTTATTTGCTCTCTTTCTATTTTCTTTGTATATGATTTCATTGCTATAAATTTCCCTCTGAGGACTGCTTTCATTGCATCCCACAGATTCCGATAGGTTGTACTTGTGTTTTCATTTATTTGTAGGTAATTTTTAATTTCTTCTTTAACTTCTTGTGTGACCCATTGGTTATTCAGTAGGTTGTTGTCTAA
>PVLD010032915.1:0-14161 GCA_004027595.1 Dinomys branickii
CTGCTGCTGCATCTCTTTGTGGAGGTCTCTGTAGTCATGAACAGTCATCATGTGTCCACAGACTAGTATTGCTCCTCTTACACTATGAGCCCCGTCTCAGGAAGAAGGCACCACAAGCTCTCTTCTTCTTCTTTGTTGAAGTTTCTCTCTTCACTCTCTCTGTGTGCTTCAATTCGTGCTTTAGATCCTTCTTGGGTCCAGTGGACCCACTTCGTTTTTCATTGCTTCCTCACATGGCTATATTTCAGTGTCTGAATGGCAACTCTCATAGAGGCTCTATCTCTGCTTCTTACCACTGCACCATCTTGGTGGTCAATTTAATTAATATTCTTCACAGTGATCCTGATTTGTCCTCTCCTCTTGCCTTAACTCTGGAAGCTGAGAATGAATTACAGCTAGTGAAACAAGCTATTCAACAGTGTTAATTGGATCATACAGATCCACAATTTCATATTCAACTGTTTCTTCTTCCCATTCCTTGCTTACCTACTAGACTTACTTGCCAGATCAGAGACCGCAAGTAGCAAATCACACCTACCAGCTCAGATATCTGAAACCCCAGGCTGTATTGACTGGTAAAGATTTACTCTAATGAAAGCAAACCTATAAAGGTAAAAGAGGTTCTACTTCCTCAAATGTACAGGTACAAATACAGGATCATGAAGAATCACAGACATATGGCAGAACCAAAGAAAACTAATGCTCCAATACCCAACACTAAAAAGTAGAATTTTATGATATCACTGGCAAAGAATTTATAATAATCTTACGAAATTCAATGGACTATAAGAAAATATAGATACACAGCTAAACAAAATTAGAAAAACTATAAATGGACAAATGAAAAGTTCAGGAAAAAATAGAAACTATTTTTAAAAAACAGCCCTCCATGCACCTGGTACAGACAGGAGACACTCAGAAGGAGTGCAAACTGATCTCATTGGGGTTAGCATGTAAGCCCTCTCTGTACATGCCCACCACTGAGTGAGACAGGTGCGGGTGCTCCATGAGGTGTTGACCCCACAGTTCAGGTCTGGGCTTCATTTGTGCCCTGCCCTCCTGGAGGTCACACACACAGGCAATCTGTGATCACTGTTGGTACAGCCCATATCAGGCTCCAGTGCATGGTCTGAACTGACTGGAGACACAGAATCAGGTGGTCCACAAACTGTTGACTCTGCAGTTTGTGTCTGGGTTTGCCTGTATCCTGAACTGCCTGTGGTCATAGGACCTCTGGTCTGGGCTTGCACCAGGAGTGCAACTGGATTCTAAGTCATACACGTGCCCTGAACTGCAAGGCATTGCTCGATCAGATCATCTGAGATCAACTGACATCACAGTTCATATCTGAGGCCTGGGAGAACTAGGTACACTTCACCATCTACTGGAAGACCCAAGCCTAAGCAGTGCATCTCAGTGGACACCAAGAGGCAGGCCTACCTACTAGGAAACCTAGGGCCACTAGCGACTATTGCTGAACTGCCAGGGAAGAAGGAGACTGAGCATTCTGCCTCCAGAAACAAACATGACGAGGTGAAGGACTCAAATGCAATCTCAGAACTCCATCCCACTCAGAACAAGTCCAGGAGACATTGACATAGGAGAACTTGGTAAATACATGGCTGAAATTGCTGAAATGATTGCAATGGAAGTAAAGAAACAACTACTTCAGGCCATAGAAGAGATCAGATCAGAAATAATCTCTCAGGCAAAAAATGGAAGTGACAATAATAATGAAAGAAATGCTCTGAACATCTAGAGAGGAAACAGATAAAAAAAAATAGTTGAACATAGGCAATGGATGGAAATGTTACATGAGCAATATAGGAATGAATTAGAACACATGAAACAGACTCAGAGATTTCCAGGAAATCAAAACTTCCATTAAAGCTTGCAAAATTGCTTGAATGAAGCTGAAGTCAGAATTTCACATCTAGAAGACAGCATGGCAGCTAATAATCATGAAAGGAAGGATCTCTTAAAATAAACAAGGATCCAGGAAAAATCAATTCAACAGCTGCAGGACGAGGCAAAGAGAAATAATGTCAGCCTAATAGGAGTCCCTGAAACAGCAGGAGCTGACAAAAACGACATGAAAAGAATATTTGCAGAAATAATAGCAGAAAATTTCCCAAGCATGGAAACAGAACCTGAGATACAGGTAAATGAGGCATATAGAAATACTACTAGTCATAACAATAATACGACCACATTCAGCCATTTAATAATCAAGATCCCAGATCTCCAGCAAAAGAACAAAATACTAAAAGCTGCTAGAGAAAAGAAACATATCTCCTATAAAGGAAAGGTCATTAGAATCACAGCAGATTTCTCAACACAAAATATGTAATCGAGAAGAGCTTGGAGCAAAGTATTACAGGTCCTAAGAAAACACAGCAAATAAATACATGAAAAAATGTTCAATATCATTAGTCATTCAAGAAACGCTAGTTAAAACAACACTGGCATTTCACTTCACCCCAGTAATAATGGCTATGTTTAAGAAATCAACCAATAACAAATGCTGACAAGATCTTCCCCATTGTTGGTGGGAATGCAGATTGGAGAAACCACTGGTAGAAATCGGTTTGGTGAATCCACAGCAAATGAGGTCTAGACATCCCATTCAACCCAGCTATTCCCCTTCTGTGTGTATTCTCAGATGATCTGAAAACATCATATCACAGTGATATATGTGCACCCATGTTCATAGCAGCACAATTTTAATTGCTAAATTGTGGAAGCAAGCCAAATGTCCATCCACTGAGGACTGGATAAAAAAATTGTGGCACTTTTATATAATGGAATATTACTCAGCTGTAAAGATAAACTCGAGGCTTTCCTAGGTAAATGGTCAGAAGTAGAGACCATACTCATAAGTGAAATTAATCAGACCTGCATGTGCAAACAATATATTTTCTCACTAGTGTAAGAACCTAAAAGAGTGAATAAAAACTAGGAAGTATGATAGATGTTGTGAAATGAAAGGAAAATGCTCAAAAGTAAAGGGAAACTGAGGAGTGGAAATAAAGATGGAAAAGACAGGGAAATTATGTATGTTTGTATCCATATACAAGAAAGGTAACAGTTGTACTTCTGTCCTCTATTGCTTTACTGAAAGGAACCATTAATGATTACTTGTTTGACAAATATGTCTCTGTTTGTTCTCCTGAGAAAGCTCTTTGAAGATATAAATACATAATACAACAATCATTGTTAATTTCCTATCACTTTGTCTATAACTCTGTATTGTTTGTATTGTTCCTATGATATTTTGTAAATGAATGTCTGTTTGTTAAAAAAAAATAACATTTAGTTTTACTATCCTAGGTAGCATCTAACAAAAGATACAGACAGGAAGATTGGCTTAAAAACCCAAAATGCTACTATATGTTGTCTATAGGAAAAATAACTATTCCATAATACACACCACACACACACACACACACACACACACACACATATGAAAGTGAAATGTTGGAAAATGGTATTCCATGTAGCCCTATCCTGGAAGCTAGCAGGAGTAGCTATTCTAATTTCAGAAAAACTGGAAGTCAAGCCAAAATTGACAAAGATAAACTAAGAGGTCACTATATATTTTTTAAAGAGAACAATTCAGTAATAAAAGTTGTAAGTTTACATGCACTAAATGTCAGCATACTTGACTTCATAAAACAAAAATACAGACATAGAAGACAAACAGTTTTAGTGGGAGAAATTTAACATGCACACTTACAAACGGATGATCACACAAATGTCAGTAAAGAAATACCAACATTGAATGACACCATCAAATAAATGGAATTCACAGATATCTACAGAGTTTTTCATTTAGTAACAGCAGAATACAAATTTTTCTCTATAGCACATAGAATTGCCTGCAAAATAGGCTATATCTTCGGCCATAAGGAATGAATAAATGAATAAAAAGAGAATTGAAATAATGTTTTACACCCCACGAATTCATAGCAAAATGAAACTAGAAATTGACAGCAGAAGAAATGCATATATTATACAAACATACGGGTATTAAGTCATACACTATTGAGTAATCAATATTTTACAGAAGAAACCAGAGAAGAAAACAGTCCGTAGAATCAAGTGATAATGGAAGCACAACATATCCATCATTATGGGAGACAATTAAAGCTATACAAACAATTAACAACTACAGGACACAAAAGGGGTTATAAGAGGAATGTTTATAGCTGTGAATGCCCACATAAAAAGAGAGAACAATCACAAATAAATAACTCAATGATATATCTCAATGTCCTAGAAAAATAAGAGCAAGCCAAATCCAAACCTTTTAGAAGAAAAGAAACTTAAATATCTGAAGAGAAATTAATGAAATTAAGTCTAAAGATCAATGCCAAGGATCAACAAGTCAGAGTTGGCTCTCTGAAATTATAAACAACACCAATGACCCCTTAGCCATACGTACAAAAATAAGTAAAGAAAATAGTCTCATCATTCCAGTTAGAATGGAAAAATGTAAAATAACAATGGATGCTGCTGAAATTCATACGATTTAAGTGGGGTTGGGTAGAATGCTTGTCTACAAGCATGAGGCACTGGGTTTGTTCCTCACTCCCAAAATCTTTTTTAAGGTAGAGGCTTGTCTCTCTTTTTAAAATTTATATTTCAAAAATTAGGGAACAGAGAAGAAATTGGTAATTTCCTAGATATATACATCTCAAAAAGAATGATCCAAGAATATACAAAAATTATTAATATACCAATAACAGGCAGTGAAACCGAAACATTAATAAAGCTGTACCAACTAAGAAAAATCAAGTACCTCATGGATTCACCACTGAATTTTGGGAGAACTTCAAAGAAGAATTAATGCCAATATTTCTCAAACTGTTCAATAATATTAAATGGTAATAAACACAGTCAAACTCATTCCCTGAAGCCAGAATTTTCTTCATACCAAAAGCAGACAAGGGCTCAACAGAAAAGAAAGCTATAGGCCAATTTCCTTAATGAATATAGGTGCATGTACTAATCCCCTAGAAGGAATATAATCATTATGGACAGCAAGTAGGTACTAATGAAAGTTTAAAAAAAAATAGATGCAAGCATCCTCCACAAATACTTGCAAACACAATGCAACAAATCATAAAAAAGATCATACATAATGACCCTGGCTTCATCCCAGGAATGGAGGTATAAAAGGTAGTCTAGCTATTTAGCTTACAAGTAAGCAGTTAGTTAGGGATAGGACCTAAGATAGAGTTGGCTATTAACAAAGAAAAAAGCAATACACTGAATTAAGAGATAATTTAAACCATATATCTAGTTAAGCTTAGAAATATAAAAGCAAACACAGGAAAAAGGATAAAGTGTTAAGGTAAAAACCCTCTCAGGAAACAAACTTGTTTAGCAGAATAATCTGATTTAGTTACCAATTCCTCTCTAATTCTGGACTGAGTTTCTAGGAATTTAGAAATGCAGAATAATAGGATTTCTTTAAGCTCTGTGAACTGAGTAACTGATTTTCTTTAGGCTCTACATTATGAAACCTAAATACCAGTTGGTTATTCTAAATTCACTGAACCACCTGTGATAGGTGATCACTGGATAACTGAACAAATTTCTGTGCTCTGCTTATCCATAAAAGACCAAGACAAAGAAAACACCATGGCATCCCACTTCCTGGGACCCCTCCCAACTCCTAGGAGCCTTTTTTTCTTTTTATATTTCCAATACACACTTCCCTTTTAACTTCCTTTGTCTCTGCTATTCCATTACTTGACTTTGTAAAACAATGGCCTAAGCTTGCACACGGATAGCTGTTTCAGAGTGTTCAATGCACATCAGTCAATAATGCAAGACATAAAGACAAGCAAGGACAAAAATCACATGATCATCTCAATAGATGCAGAAAAAGTCTGACAAAATCCCATTATACATTCATAATAAATATCTTGATGATAAAGGTATAGAACAGTGGTGGTTAACCTATGTCAAATGTGCCACAGTGGGCTGTTTACATCAATTGAAAGCTTTAAAAGACTTAGCAATACTAGTATGGAAGGACCTAACCTCAAAATGATAAAATCCATTTATGAAAATCCTACTCCCAACATCATACTAAGAAAAAACTGAAAGTATTCCTTCCTTCTAAAATCAAGTACAAGGCAAGAGTATCCTGTCTCACCACTTCTCTTCAATACAACATTCAAAACTTATCCAATCATGTAAGAGAAAGAAATAAAAGGGATATGAATAGGAAAGGAAGAAGTCACACTAGTTTTATATGGAGATACGATCCCTTACATAGAAGATCTCAAAACCCCATTAAAATCCCTTAGAACCAATATACAACCTAAGCAAAGTGGCAGATACAAAATCAACACGCAAAACTCAATAGCATTTCAGTACAACAATAATGAACCTGCTAAGAATGACACAGAAAAACAGCCGCATTAATGATAGCTTCAAAAACTACTAAATCCCTAGTATTTAACCTAACAAATGTAGTAAAATACCACTATAACAGAAACTATAGCCCTCTGAATAAAAGGGATCGAAGAAGACACTAGAAAATGGAAAGGCATCTCTTCTTTCTGGATAGGCAAAACCAGTGCTGTCAAAATAGGTTTATTACAAAAAATTATATATAGATATTGTTCTCATTTCAGTAGCATACATACAAAAATGATGCACGCATTTAATCCAGTTCTAATCAAAACACTAATAGAATTCTTCACAGACCTGAAAAAAATCTTAATATTTATATTGAACCAGAAGAATCCCAAAATAGCCAAAGCAATCCTAACCAACACAAGAAAAGCAGGAGGTATTACAATCCCAAGCTTCAGGTTATACTACAAAGTTACAATAATTAATAATAATGATAATAATGATAATAACAATATTAAAAAAGCATAGTACTTGGAGAGAAATAGACATGTTGACAGTGGAACAGAATTGAGAAAAGCATAAAGAAACATCTTCCATGAATCTTCAGGCATATTTTGTGACAAAATAACTAGAAAATATATTCTGGCAAAAAAGTAGCTTAGCACATGGTGATGGAAAAATTGGTTATCCACATGGAGAAGAATGAATCTTGACTTATATCTCTTATCCTATACTAAAACCAAACCAAAATTTATCCCAACCTACATGTAATGTCAGAAACATTGAATCTACTGAGATATAAATTAGATAAAACTCTTGAAGACGTAGGCACAGGTACAGATCCTCCAAACAGAACTCCAATTGCATAAGTAATACCAGCAATCAGAAAATGAGAATATAGCAAATTAAGTCTTCTGCACAACAAAGAAAACAACCAAGAGAGTAAAGAGACAATTTACTGAGAAAAAAATGGCAGCTACATCTTGTACACAAGACTAACATCTAGAATACAGTAAAAATCTCAAGAAAATTTGACCCCACAATAAAAGTCCCAAGCAAGAAGCGGGCATTTGAAGTGAATAGACATTTCAAAAAGAATTACAAATGACCAAATACCTGAAAAAAAGTTCACCATCTTTTGCCATTAGAGAAATGCAAGTCAAAAGAACACTGAGATTCCATCTTACCCGAGTAAGAATAGCTATCATCAAGGACTAAACAAGAAAAGATGGCAAGGTTGCAAAGTAAAACGAGTCTGCCCATAACACCAGCCTGGTAAGTGCTAGGTCCTTAGTTTGATTCCTGGTACATTAAAAAAAAAAAAGAATCTGTCTATAGTTTTACTGGGAGTGTGAACTAGTAGAGTAAAACCACTTTGGAAATCAAAATGGAGATTCTTCAAAATCTAAATTGCAATTCTACTTGACCCAGCTATTAGTCTTCTAGATGTCTTCCTGAAAGAGTTAAAGTCACCATACTATTGTGATACAAGTATATTCATGTTTTTAGTGGCACAGTTTGCAATAGCTAAGTTATGGAAATGGCCTATATGTTATAAATAGAATATGGTTAAAGAATATGTGGCATATATACACAATAGTGTACAACTCAGCTGTAAAGAAGGTAAATTTCAATCATTTGTAGGAAATTACATGGATCTTGTGACCACAACCTAAGTGAAATAAATCAGGTCACACCTACAGTAATCCAACTCTGCTAACCAGGACTCAACTCCTAATAGCAAGTCAGTTATAATATCCGCTATAATCCATTAACCCCAAAGGTCGCACCTGTGATCGCATAAGTCTTTAGGACAACGTCTAGATATAAACCATAACAAGTCCTTACAGGTACATCTGAAATAATGTTTCATAAAATATGGCACCAAGTGACCCAGTCAAGTTGACACATAAAATTAACCATCACATTATGTATGGTATGACCTTATTTTGGTTAAAAGAACAAAAAGCATATATGTATAGAAGAAGAAAGCAGTCACTTCTAGGTGCAAGGGCCTTAAGTTTGGAGTATGGATTAGAGATTCCTTTTTCCATATAGCACTCTTCAGAGTATTATTTTTAGTTGACTTTTAAAAGTCATAGCTTTGTTTATTATGACTTTAATAATTTAAAAGTTAGTTAATATTAAAATAGAAGGTACATTAGTCAGTTTTCCATTACTATAACAAATATCTAACAATTAATTTATAGAGGAAAAGGTTATTTTAGCTAACAGTTTTAGAGGTTTCAGTTCATGGTTGCCCTGATGCTTTGAGTAAGGAAGCACCTCATGGCAAGAACATGTTGTAGAGCAAATCCACTCAACTTATAGCTGAGAAACAAAAGAGGGAAAAGGGAAGGAACCAGCACTCCACAGTCCCTTTCAAATGCATGTCCCCAGTGACTCATAGTCCTTCCACCAGCCCAACATCTTCCCTATGATGGGGACTGAGACAATTTTTTTGTGTAGACTTGGATTAATAGACACCTAGAGAGGTATTGGATAGTGGAAGTGTTATTAACCTCATCAATGGATTATGCATTGATGAGTTCATAGCTGTATAGGCTATTTCAAAGAGGTAGGCTAATTAGAGGAAACAGATCATTAGCGTGTGCCTTTGAAAGGTATATCTTTTCTTTGGCCCCTTCATTGCTCTATGCTTCCTGGTTTCCGCTAAGTGAGCAGTTTTGCCTCACTACACCCTTCTACTATGGTGCTCTGAATTATCTCAGGCCCACAGAAATGAAACAAATCAACTATGTCCTGAAACCTCTGAAGTTGTAATCCAAAATAAATCTTCCTTCCTTTAAACTGTCTTTCTCAGGTTGATCAAAGTAACGGAAATCTGACTAACACAAGGGCCTAACATTTAATACATGGCCTTTAGAGAACATTGAAAATTCAAACTATAGCAGAAGACAAAACAGAAATCCCTTTAGCTCAGGCAAACTGGAATGGCTATAAGGAACAGGGAAACAGAACAAAAAACTACCCAAAAGTACTGGATATTGACAGGTTGTGAGGATAGCATGTTTTCCCCTGGTCCTTTCTTTTGTTTTGTTTTTGTTTTGTTTTGTTTTTTTGTGTGTTTTTTTGTCCTTCCTTTTGATAGTTCTTTCTTTCTGTTGTGTGCCCCTTGCCCTTCCTGCCTTATGGTTCAGAATCTTCAAATAAAATAATTCCCATCCATGCCTCTTTTCTTACAACTGCTCTGGGTTCTAATTTTTTATTTCCTCTCTCTTTCAGAATAGTTACCACATCTGAGAAATCGCTAGATTAAGCTTAAATTGTCATATTAGAATAAACTTATACATGAATTAATCTTAAAAGTAAAAGAACAGAAACACTAACAAACATACACAGAGTAGCACAAGAACAGTACAAAAACTGAACTACAGATAAGGCGGCAGGGGATCAACAATGGTTGTTGTATTACACGTTGGTAGCTTCAAAGTGTATACTCAGGACAATACAAATAGATATACAAGGTTGACCAAACAACTAATTACCGATTGTTTCCCACATCAGTATGACATGAGACAACAGTGCAACCATGTCAGCCATCCCGCACATATATACATACCTACACAGCTACCCCCTCTTCCTCCCCTCCTTCCCTTCATCCCAATTGCTCTCTACCCTTAAGCAGTCTCCCTTCATACCTCCTGATCTATATTCTCACCTCCAGATTCCTACACTGATGATACTACACAGTTTACACATGCACATCTGGCTTACCTCACTTATGAGTATGGTCTCTTATTGTGACCATTTGCCTATAAAAGTCCCGAGATTTTCTTTACAGCTGAATAATATTCCATTGTGTAAAAATGCCACAGTTTTTTAATCCAGTTCTCTCTGGTTGGACATTTGGGTTGTTCCCATGATTTAGCCATTACAAATTGTGCTGCTATAAACATGGGTGCAGATATATCACAGTGATATGCTGTTTTCAGATTTTCTGGGAAAATACACAGAAGGGGGATAGCTGGGTTGAATGGGACCTCCAGACCTAGTTTGCTGAGGAATCTCCAAACCAATCTCCACAGTGGTTTCACCAGTCTGCATTCCCACCAGCAGTGCAGCAGAGTTCCTATTTCTCCACACCCTCTCCAGCATTTGTTATTGGAGGATTTCTTGATGCTGGCCAATCTTACTGGTGTGAGATGAAATCTCAATGTTGTATTTATTTGCATTTCTAGAATGACTAAAGATGTAGAACACTTTCTCATATATTTATTTGCCATTTGTATTTCTTTATCTGAGAAGCGTGTATTCATCTCAAATGCCCATTTCTGGATTGGGTCTTTGAATTTGGACAGGTTCATGTTTTTTAATACTTTGTGTATTCTAGATAGAAAGCCTTTGTCCGAGGGACAGCCAGTTAGGATTTTTTCCCAAGCTGTAGGCTTTCTTTTTACTCTGCTGGTGATTTCTTCAGATGTGCAAAAACTTTTCAGTAAGATGAGGTCCCAGTTATTGATTCCTTGAAGTGTTTCCCTTGCAGTTTGATTTTTGTTCATGAACTCTCTGCCTACTCCTATTTCTTCAAGATTTTTACTTACCTTCTCTTCCAATAGATTCAGTTAATATTGAGATCTGTGATCCATTTTGAGTTTACTTTGGTGCATGGTGATAGACTTGGGTCTATTTTCAGTCTTTGGCAAGTGGCAAGCCAATTTTTCCAGCACCATTTATTGAAGAGGCTATCTTTCTTCCAGTGAGCTTACTTGGCCCCTTTGTCAAATATTAGGTGGCTGAGTGTTTTTGTGGTTGTGGCTGTATCTTCCAGTCTGTTCCATTGATCCTCGGGTCTGTTTTTTTTTTTTTTTAAGTATAAAACAAAAAAAGATATTACCAAACAGACACAAAGTAGCATAAGAATAGTACAATCAAATCTGAGTTACAGATAAGGTGACAGGGAATCAACAATGGTTTTTGCATTACATATTGATAACTTCTAAGTGTATATTCAGAAAAATAGATATAGACATGCAAAATTGATCAGACAATTAATCATCAACTATTCCTTACAATAAAGTGACCTAGGTCAGTAGTACAACTTCTTTTTATAGTGGTAAAGCAAAAAGAACTACATCAACTACAACAGAAAAAGAAAGAGAAAAAAAATAAACGAAAAGCATTAACAAAGAGACACAAAGTAGCTCAATAAACTTGTAATCATAATTGAATTATAGACAAAGCAACAGAAAACCAACAATAATTGTTGCATTTCATATTGATATCTTCAAAATGTGTGCTCCGGAGAACACATATAGACATACAAGATTGATCAAACAATCAGTCATCAACTATTCCTTACCACTCAATGACATAAGTCAATAGTAGAACCGTGTTAGCCATTCTACACATATGAATATACATACATGCTTACATACATACATACATTAATTTTTGCCTCATTCTTTTCTCCTTTCCCTCGTTCCATCTGTTCTTTACTTTTGAACAGATTTCCTTCATGTCTCTTAATGTTCCCACCCTCCGGTTCTTACACCAGTGACACAGTACGTTGCCTGCACATGTACCTCTGATTTATTTCACTTATGAGTATGGGGGCCAATTGTGACCATTTGCCTACAAAGGCCCCAAATCAGTCCCTCCTTATAGCTGAATAATATTCGATTGTATACAAATGCCACAGTTTCTTAGTCCAGTCTTCTGTGGATCGACATTTGGGTTCCTTCCACAATTTAGCTATTACAAATTGTGCTGCTATAAACATGGGTGCACATATATCAGAGTGATATGATGCTTTCAGATCTTCTGGGAAAATACCCAGAAGGGGAATAGCTGGTTTGAATGGAACTTCCAGACCTAGTTTGCTGAGGAATCTCCAAACCGCTCTGCACAATGGTTGCACCAGGCTGCATTACCACCAGCAGTGAAATAGAGTCCCTATTTCTCCACAGCCTCGCCAGCATTTGTTATTGGATAATTTTTTCATACTGGCCATTCTTACTGGGGTGAGATGAAATCTCAGTGTTGTTTTTATTTGCATTTCTCGAATGACTAAGGATGTGGAACATTTTCTCATATATTTATTCGCCATTTGTATTTCTTTATCTGAGAAGTGTGTATTCATCTCAGATGCCCATTTCTGGATTGGGTCTTTGAATTTGGACAGGTACATGTTTTTTAATTCTGTGTATGTTCTAGATAGAAGACCTTTGTCTGAAGGACAGCCAGCTAGGATTTTTTCCCAATTTGTGGGTTTTCTTTTTACTTTCCTAGTGATTTCTTTAGATGTACAAAAACTTTTCAGTAGGATGAGGTCCCAATTATTGATTCTTTGAAGTGTTTCCCTTGCAGCTTCATTTTTGTTCATGAACTCTCTGCCTACTCCTATGTCTTCAAGATTTTTACCTACTTTCTCTTCCAATAGGTTTAGAGTATCTGTTTTAATATTGAGATCTGTGATCCATTTTGATCTGAGTTTGATGCATGGTGGTAGACTTGGGTCTATTTTCAGTTTGTGGCAAGAGGCAAGCCAGTTTTTCTACCACCATTTATTAAACAGGTCATCCTTTTTCCAGTGAGTTTGGTTGGCCCATTTGTCAAATATTAGGTGCCTGAGTGGGTTTTTCGTTGTGGTTGCATCTTCCAATCTGTTCCATTGATCCTCTGGTCTGTTTTTTAGCCAATACCAGGTTGATTTTATTACAGTAGCTTTGTAGTATAATTTCAGGTCAGGGATTGTGATTCCACCTGACTTGTCCTTATTGCCCAGGATTGCTTTTGCTATTCTGGGTCTCTTCTGCTTCCAGATGAATTTAAGGTATATTTTCTCTAGATCTGTGAGGTGTGCTAATGGTAGTTTAATGGGAATTGCATTGAATCTGTACAACAGTTTTGGTAATATGGCCATTTTCACAATGTTGTTTCTTCCTAACCATGAGCAGGGGATGTTTTTCCATTTATTGAAATCCTCTTCAATCTCTTTTTTCAGAGTACTGTAGTTTTCACTGAATAAATCTTTCACATTCTTTGTTAGATTGATTCCTAAGTATTTCAATTTCTTGGATGCTATTGTAAAAGGTATGGTTTCCTCAATTTCTCTCTCAGTCTGTTTGTTGTTTTTGTATAGGAATGGTATTGATTTTTGGCTGTTGACTTTATATCCAGCTATGCTGCTGAATTTGTCAATTAATTCCAGGAGTTTTCTTGTGGAGTTTTTGGGGTCCTCCATGTAGAGTATCATGTCTTCTGCAAATAGTGATAGTTTAACTTCCTGCTTTCCTATCCTTATTCCTTTTATTTGTCTCTCTTGCCTAATTGCTCTGGCTAATGCTTCCAGAACTATGTTGAATAGGAGTGGTGATAATGGACATCCTTGTCTTGTTCCTGACTTTAAAGTGAAAGTTTTCAGTTTTTGTCTATTTAGTATGATGTTGGCTGTTCGTTTGTCATAGACGGCTTTGATCAGATTGAGGTACAGGCCATCTATTCCTATTTTTTCTAAGGTTTTTAACATGAATGTATGTTGCACTTTATCGAAAGCCTTTTTTGCATCTATTGAGATGATCATGTGGTTTTTGTCTGTGGCTGTGTTGATATGATGTATTACATTAATCAGTTTGTAAATATTGAACCATCCCTGCATTCCTGGAATAAATCCTACCTGGTCGTGGTGTATAATTTTCCTTACGATTCACTGTATTGTATTTTCAAGTATTTTGTTGAGTATCTTTGCATCTATGTTCATTAGAGAGATTGGCCTATAGTTCTCTTTCTTAGTTGGGTCCTTCTCTGGTTTTGGTATCAGTATGAT
>PVLD010032916.1:0-14151 GCA_004027595.1 Dinomys branickii
TCTGCCCAGTGAGAGTTCTTGACCATGAGTTGTTACTGAGTTCTATTTTCATCAATTTTGGAAATCAAGCCCAGACTTTCAAGTAACTTCCCTGAGATTATACTTTGAATAATTATGTCCTTTATTCTTCCAGAAATTCATTCCCTAACAAAATTTTATATATTAGTACAAGTCATGAAGGAAGAAGGAAAAGTGTCATGGTAAGTCCTTGGCAGTTCTGAGAGGTGCCAGTCACAGTGGGTCCTGAGAAGCTAATGGTGGTGAACATACTTTTCCCTGGAAAGAGACTCTGCAGGTTTTGGGGAAGGGGCACCAAAGACGTATAACTAGCTGCTCTGTATTTAGCAAGTTGAGCTCAAAAGCTCTTCACCTGCAATTCCCACGTCCTCTTGTTTGCCCTAAGTCCCAATACCTATCATCAGTATGTTCTACGTGTGTTATTCTGTCCTGCACAATTCTCAGGAATGATTTTAGTTTGAGGGTTGTTTTTTCCTAACTGCGTTTTCTCCAAATCATCCTACCATACTTGGATACATTCACTCCCTGCCTTTTACATCTTCAATGACTTCACTAAGGTATCTGTAATACATATTTGCATTGTTAATGAAAACTCCCCTTTTCCATGAGAAGTCCTCTCTATATTAAATGTTTAAACATTCACAGCCGCTCTTGTCTGACCAACTCTTCCATATCAGACATGTTAGAACTATCACAGTGAATTTGTGGTTTTATGATTTCTAAGGAAGCAGAAAGTTCCTTCAGGGTTGATGCCATGTCTGATAATCCTCTTTCCCACAGCCAGGGCTAGTTCAGTGCTATCTTTCACACATGTTTATTAAGTAAACAGGAAAGTTCTCCTCAATTCCTTGTCTTCGTATTTGAATTGTGACTGAGGGGAGTTTGTTTTCACTGACCTGGCAAATAAGTGATCTGTTTCTATAAACACTACTGAGACTCACTACTGACAAGACAGAAAGGAGAATGGATAGGTGCAAAATGGGATGGGGTTGCAACAGAAGTCAGGAGGAGGAATGACAGCTAAGTGGTAGTAAGCATGCAGAACTTACAGATTACGTTTTAGGATACCAGGTAGAATAGGGGGAAAGGGAATGGCAAAGAAGAACATGGTGGGAGCGATGGGAGTGACAATGATGGTGTGTGTGTGTGTGTGTGTGTGTGTGTGCCCGCGTGTGTAAGGATGGAAGGACAGAAGCAAGAACAATTGAAAAGGAAGCAGCCTTTAAAGAAGGAACCATGAGGCAAGTAGTCCGGCACCAACAGAGAAGACAGAGAAGAGATAAAGCTGATCCCAAAACAGAATATACTAGGATAGACAACGGTAGAAACTGCCTGAAACTATAAATGCAAAAGTAACCAAGAGGTAAGAAAGGAGACTGTCACAGGTGAATGAGAAAGTAGGGAACAGAGGAGCTCAAAGTGCAATAAGAAAATATCAGAAGGGGACACAAAAGACGAATGAATATAGTAGGAAGAATTGGGAATGTAGCTAGGAATTAAGAAGATACAGAAATCCAATAAACATTGGTAGAGGTCAACTAAGGTAGACTAACCTTAACTATCATATCTCTATTTATTATATTTGGAATCACCTAAGTTCAAATTTTCATTGTTTACTTGCTTTGAAATGAAAAATCTAGCAAATACGCAGGTCTTAGGAAAAGGTAAATAGCTCTGTGGAAATAGCCATATTCAGACAAGAACAAAAATCAAAGTCATCGGAGTCAGCATGCAAGTTTTATAAAACTAGAAAATGGCAAAATTGTGAAACAATGGTATTCCTCCAAACATGCACCCCCTTCTGTGCCTCAGTGAAATTTCTCTTGGCCCAAGATGATGGTTTAAATGTTTCTGATGGACTCAATAGGAGCTAAATCACTGTAGGGGGCCTTGGAAATGATTTGCAATGATACATTTTTCAGTTTAAAATTACCCAGACTAGGGGCCAGGGTTATAGTTCAGCAGCACAGTGCCTGCCTGGCAAAAGCAAAGTCCTAAGCTCAATTCTTGGTACCAAAAAAAAAAATTACCTAGACTAGATAAAACAATCTTACTTGTGGAATTTAATCACTGATGGCCATTCCCTAGATCCATGAAGTCATCTCTCATAGGTCTCTGTTTTGTACTTTCTTTGCCATTTTCAGATTTCACTTTTCCAGAAAAATTTACGTAAGCCTCTTCTCTAATGCAACACGGCTCCAAATATTAAAAATAACCCTACTCTAACATCTTCACAGATGCTCCTAAGTCTATGGTGATTACCATAAGCCCTCCTTAAGCCGCTTCTTGTCCTAAGCACCCTTCCCTGATTGTCTTGTATTCCATTTGTACAAATACGTAACAGCCCACCAAGCTCCACTTCACAGTGTCTGCCTGTGACATTTTAGTGTGTAGAAATTAGAGAAATTAACATTCCACTTATAAAATCATAGAATGTTGGAACTGGGAGGGCATTCTAGAGATCATTCAGACTAACTCACTAGGAGTCATTTGTTAATAGCTCCAAGGGATTCGTTCACAACAGGAAATATAAACAACTAGGGCCTCTTAAAAGTTCCTAAAATAAGAAAAATTGCAGGATTCCCCCAAGCAAGGAAATGAAGCTAAATGTACTAATTTGGACAGATGCTTAAATAGCATCACCAACCCATGCAGGCACAAATGCAGGGCTGTGTTGATTCAATACAGTAGATGAGCTTCAAATCAAACAGACATTTATTAAGCATAGCATCATGATTAAGATTTGCCCGAGGTATCGGAGAATCAAGACTGTCTTCTGAAAACATAAAAGGCATGCCATCCAGCTTACAGAGAGAAACTGCAGATTTCACTGATACTGAAAGTCGTTTTTCCTCTTCTGAATCTGTAGCCAAACAGGTGCTCAAATGTTCCTGAGGAACTGGATCACTGAACAGGTTAGTAAAAAGCCTCACTAACATCAGCAACAAAGAACCCACTCAGTGTATATGGATTCTGTTCTCTAAAATCCTTGGGGAGCTGTGGACTAAGAGCCTGACTTCCGTAGTTCCAGTAGAGGTCATTAAAATATACTTTGGTCAAAATTGCATTTCCTTCCCCCAAGTTTGGCAGAGTCTTGGAACTTCCTACTCTATCCTAGTTCTGCAGCAAAAGGACTGGTGGTGGGCCTGTGAGGAGATCTGTGTGAAGCAGCTCCAAGCACGCTGGTCTGAAGAAGTCCTCCTGGGTTTACAAAGCCCTGCACACACTTTGGCTTCAGGGCAGAGCCTTTGCTGACTTCTGACCATTAGACTGAGCAGATAGAATTAAAGTATCTCTGTTCCACCTCTCTTTACTGAGGACCACTAAGACAAGAATGCCTAGAGGATATTACTGCCTCCTCCATGGCATTTTGGAAATATATGAAGATGCTTTGCTTGGTACAAGGACAGTAGACATCTCTGATATCTAATGGGTATCAACTAGATCTGTTCAATAAAAAGTGTTCTGTGTCCAGCACTTTAGCATAATATTAATGTATAGTGACTTTTAGGAAGTTCATCTAATCATGGAAAGGGAGAATAAATTGTGTATTGCATTTTGAATATTACCAAATGTCAATTGCAGTGGCACTCATGTATTTGAGCCATGGATACCCATGTCCTCAGTTTTCCCATAGCTGTAGTTGTTGCAGTAATGATGGCTCCATGTGTAAGGGCAAGCACTCTTTCCTTACCCTCCTGTTTCGGTCCTACCTGAGCATCATGTGTGTATTACTTTAGTATGTGTTGCATCCTTGTTTTCTTCTTTATTTTAGAGTCAAGACACTGCATTTATTTTTCTGAAATTATGTATTCAAAAGATATTCTTGGTGAATTGATTTTAGGACAGCAAAGGGGACATGAATTATTTATTATAGGAAGAAGGCACTGGGTATCATAGGGATGAAGAAGAAAGGAAATGAGCTTTGAGACTATAACTGGGTTTAGATTCATCTCTGCTATTTACCAGTTCTTTTAATTAGTTATTTGTTTAAATCACCTCTCCCCATTTGCACAGTGGAAATAGCAGGAACCCTATGATTTACACAAATATAGCAGCTTGAAATATAGTAGCTGTTCAGTATGTATTTCATCTTCATCCATTCAGTGAGTATTTATTGGTCACCTTCTCTGGGCATTAATTTTGATATATAAAACTGTGAAGAAAAAATATCCACTAACCTTCTGGTTTAAGAGAGTGTACATTCAAATAGCAAAGCACCATCTAGATCATTATTTCATACCACTGCTATTTTATCATATTTTATGATAGTTAATTAAAGATATGTAACAGACTCTACACCAGATTAAATGCTTTTCAGGCAGGTGTACTGTTGATTTACTTCCATCTCAGAGAAACTCTTACAGTGCTCTGTCTGCAGTAGGCTAGAATAAGGATAACCCAGTATGACTGTATGATTGGATTATCAAATTTTTCAAATATTATAACTCTATGCACTATAATTTCATGAAGTTAAAAGTAAACTTAAATACACAATACCCCTAATAAATGTAGGCAGAGCTAGGATAACCTTAGACTAGATAATACAAGGGGTATTCTTTGGCCCTACTAGGGGTATTCCTTGTAAAATTTGAGGAGTTCATGGAGCTGGGGAACAGACTGATACTGTTACAGTTTGTGTCTGCATGTCCCCCCAAAGCCTCATGGAGTCATGGGGCGGGCTTCTACAAATTTTGATTGACCCATGGTCCAATGCTGGGATTATGGGTGTGAAAGCTACACCATCCCTGGGCGGGTAGTCTGCATACAATGTAAGGGAGGGAAAGAGGTGTTTGCCGCCTCTCCTCCCTTTTGCTGTTGCTGCTTTTGCTCTCTTCCACAGCCATGCATGGTTGCTCTGTGCCTCTGCCTTGGAGCCAGCCAAGTATGGACTGAAACCTCCACAAACTGTGAACTAAATAAACCTTTCATTCCTTCATTTTGGGTGTCAGGTATTTTGTCCCAGCAATGAGAGAAAAGTCACTAAGACAGGCACCAAACCTAAACAGTCTCCTTTGGGGTTGTGTTGAGTGCTGTGCTGCATCGGCATCATGCCTGACTTCAGGAATTATACAACTTCTTTCTCAGGTCTGTTCTGTTGCAGAGGTGCAGGCCACTAGGGCCAGACGGTGGACCAGGAAGAGAACTTTGCAGATCACGTGGATGGAACTATGACATTTTAGTGATTCTGGATAGAGGCAGCTGTGGCATCCACAGGTGGATCACACCCTGGTGTGTAGTACTAACAAAACCTAGAATCAAAACTGAAAGGTTGTAAAGATAAAATCATTGAGATAACATATTTTATAATTATAATGGACTTTAAATTTTAAATATTTCCATGCTCAGCACATGGATCTCCACTTTTAAATCTGCTTTGTTCCCAAATGTTAGAGATAGCTTTATTTCTGATTTTTCTCTTCTAATTAAGTTAGAGCACTTAGAAGAGGATGCATTTATATTTAAGATGCTTCTTACAGAAATTTTCTGATCTTGTGCTTTAACCCATGCATATATGGGTAGGTATTTTCTTGGGTTCCCCACATTAATGTATGTTGTGCCTAAAAATATCCTTAATATTATTGAGGTTTTCTATTTAAATTCTTTGGGTGAAATTCTTTCAAGAGGTCCTTTAAAAGAAAGATAGATTTGAATTTATTCCTTGTTTCAGAATATTTTCTCTGTTGCTGACATTTATAATTTTATATAGTAATTATAAATACTTGATATATATAATAGTCTGATTTGTGCAGATATTTATATATTTCTTAATACTATTTTCCATATTTTAACAGAATAATTTTATTTATCTTCATTTATATGTTAGCTTCTCTTTTTGATATATGCTCACAGTTTTACAATGTGTATTTCACTGCACAACCTTACTTATATTTGGAAAATAAAGTTGAACACATTGAAGTAGAGAGAAGAATGGCTGGGGAGGGAGAGGAGTGATGTTGGTGAAGGGAACCAATTTCCAGATAAACACTGTGCATGTTTTAGTGATCTATTGCAGACAATGATGCCCATAGTTAATTAGTATTCCAACTGACTTTTCTCTTCCTAATGGAATCAAATTTATCCTATAAAGTTGTAGCATGTGTATTACCTCTATCATAGCTTTAGCATTCATTTATTTACTTATTCAGTGAGTTAGTAAAATGTGTTAAAGGGTGTTACGTTACATGCACAGTTCTAAGTGCTGGTGATTCAGTGGTGAGTAAAAACAAGCAAGTAACCTCTGCTCCCATGGAGGAAATTTATTATTTCAAAAATCTTACTGCCATGTGTATAATTTCAAACTGAGAAAGGAATTCAGAGGGGAAGGAATAGAGCTGTATAAGAAAGATATCAAGGAAACATGATACAGCCACTTTTAATCTCATGGGACAGTACCAGGAGACTACACCCTATTGTGCGACACAGAAGTCCAATAGAACTGAGAGATTGCTAAGATGGCTGCCGTGCCGCTCCCCATTTTTGTAAGACATTTCTGCATGGTGACACTGTTACTCATCCCATGATGAAGTTGATCTCCTCTTTGTTAAAAAAAATCAAAGTTGGTCTTTTGATTTGTGTTGACCAACAGAAGGTAGCATCACCTGTAATTTTGAAGAACCCTTTTACCCTGGTTTCTAAGAAACATCCTTCTTCATGGTCTTTCTGTATTTTTCTTTTTAAGATGTATTTCTCTGGATCTTTAAATGTCATATTTTCTCATGATATGTTCTAGATTATCTTCTCTTCCTTAAGAACTCTCTCCTGGGGAGTCTCAACAAGACAGGGATTTAATCATTATATATATAGAAGGGATTCAAACTTACATTTCCCTCCCACATGTTTTTAGACTCTATACCCTTTATCCAACTACTAATCTCTTTCCTTTGAGTTCTCTCAGAAGCACAAAAATTCAAAATCATATGTTTTCCCCACTTTCTTCATCAGCCATCATAGTTTAATCGTGAAAGCTAAAGCCTTAAAGAGTATCCTTGACATTTCCTTGTCTTATTCCTAAATGCCATCCATGACCAGTTTTCTCAATGTTATCTGCTAAACACTTCACAAATGAATTCTCTTCTTCCTCTCTTGATGCCAACCTAATTATGTTTCTTCCTTTTTTTTTTTTTGAGACAAGGTCTCACTGTGTAGTCCAGGCTGAGCCTTGTACTCTCACCAATCCTCCTGCCTTAACCTCCTGAGTGCTAGGATTACAGGTGTGTGCCACCACACCTGGTTTATGATTTTTTCCTTACTCTTCTAGATTTCTAATAGATGCTGAATAATCTGTCTCAGACAATAATTTTCTTCTCCATTCTGCAGGGATGCTTTTTAGAATGAAAACTGGACATAATTAATAAAAACCTGTGACCACCAATAAACACACCTGAACCTCTATCACCAACAATGAAAACAAATCTTCTCTAAGGGGCTCTGGATACACCCCTTAGGCTTAAAGACTTTCCTCTCTGTGTCTAGGCATGCTGGCCTTTTTTCTTGACTTAGAAAATGTCAGTCTTTCACATAGCATTGTGGATTACGTGCCCTGTGGATTAAAAGCCATTGTATAAGTCTGGACCTGTATCTCCAAAACTGTTGTATTTCATGGCTTCCCATTATTCAGATTTCAGATGGAATGCTGTTCTTTAGTGATAGCTTGTCTGATTTTCACCTCTAACCCTGTAGGTCTTGTCCCCTTATTCAATGATTTCATGAGCATGAGCCATGTCTTTTTCCTCAGAGATATTCTCTGTAGTGTTAATTTGAAAACATAACTTGTACATTAGTTCCCTATGTAGAAGCAGGAAGAATTAATATGATTGTCCTCATATGTAACAAGTGCTGACAAATATTTTTGTTACATGAGAGTAAAGAATGGATGCAAAGAATGTATTACATTAATGGTGGTAGGACTTGCAGTGTAGCTAACTAGTTGGTGAGCTCTTCATCGCAAGAGAAATACTCCAGTCAAAAGTCTTTAATTAAGTTTTTAGCTACACAGAACATGAATTCTCACTGAATATTTGAGGATGAGCATAAAAAAGAAAGAAAGAAAGAAAGAGCATAAATCCATGTAGCGCATTTTTTTCATCAAATAGTTTTAAATCCGATTCTAAAAACTGGGTCAAACCACTATGTGGGGCTCTTGCTGAAGTTATAATTCGCTTTTCTGAGACAAGATATTTAAAATGTTGAACCAGCTCACTCACAGTAGCTGGCTCTGAAAATTAGTCCAGAATTTCACTTTGGATATATAACTGCACATGTTGGTTTGGAGAAAAACACAGAGGAAAGATTTCACAAAACTTCCTAATTTGATATTGTTCAGACAAAGGGGAAAAGATGGGATCCTGGCCAGTGGCTGGCATGAAATCCAAAGAGCCAAGAAGACGCAGTTCTCAGAGGAAATAAGTTTGGAAGAGTGGATGCAGGGAGGAAACAGGGGAGAAAAGCAGTCAGCAGGAAGCGTAAGAAGAATGCATACACACAAAGGAAATTTCATTGGCATCAGAAATGCTTTGGAGGAAACATTTCTTACTTTGTGGAAACCTCGGAGAGATCTTCTCCGTGAAAGTTCTCAGGGAATAATGGAGAGGCACTTGAGAGCAGCATCCCGAGGTTGCTCTGAAGAATTGCTGGATAAGCTCGTGTCTTTAGAGATCAAAAGGACACAATTTATGAAACGGAGCAAGTACCATAGATGCAGTCATGTGCGCTCAGCTTATTTATACCCTCAAAAAAAACACGGAACGTGTCTACATCTTCAAACTGTCGCTGTTGGAGTGCAAAGGTGACCACAAATTCATCTGCATGGAGAATGCAGCACTCCAAGCTTAGCTTAGCAGGATCGGTCTCCCCCGGGGCCCTGGATGCTGGGACTCTCGGAGATGCCTCCATTGCCAGTTGCCCCATGACTGGCCTTCTCATTTATGTGCTTTGTTTCAGTTTTGTTCTGACATAAAGGAAGTTCCCTACTTCTCTGCTCAACTTTCTGACTCAGGTCCAGCAGCAAGGAGAAGGAAGACGTTCCGTTTTTAGAGTTAGAAATGACATAATGTGAATGATGCGTTAGTTATATTTCTGATGGAGTTGGGTGAGAAGCCCTTCAAGAGGGACTTGCTCCTGGCTGGAGGAAAGGCGGGGCTATCAACAACGCCATAATCCAGTAAGGCCAGGGCCTAGAGAGGAGGAAACTCTTGACTAGATATTGGCTGGAGGCCCCAGAACTCAGGGCCACTCTGCTGAACTGCCCAGGGCTACCCCAGGTGCCCTCTACGAGACCTCTGATAGCGCCCCCTTGCTCCCCAGGAGCTGCAGTAGCTACTTGCAATTCTTTCTCAACGCCCAGAAACTTCTCAAAACTTTATGCCCACCAACATGCACGCTGACTTTGGCATCTTCCACACACTCCCTCTCACACTTTCCCAAGACTGATCTCTCAACTTTGCTGAAGCCTAGAATCAACTCTGCAAATTTTACTTCTCTTTGAAATCTTTCACACAGAAGGCCGCAGTGCCTCTCCCGGGGAGAAGGAGGTTGGCAAGCACATCACCTCAGCTCCAGCACCACTGGGACTGCCTGTCCGTCCCTGAGCAGGAGTCAGCAGTCCCCATTCTGCTCTACCTTGCTGCGGCCTGGCTTTCTGAGCACACAGAAGTCTCTAAACTTATTTCTATTGTTTTAAATGAGAAACATCTCCAGCTTTCAGTCATTCTTAGAGTGCAAGTTTTCTCTTCTCCACTCTGCATTGCTATCCCACTGGGTGTGTCACAAAACGGGGACCTGGCCTAGTATTCACCACTTACCAGCTGGTTTATTAATTTCCATGTTATTCTCTAGATGAACTAGGTTTTTCTTCATTCATTTCTCTCCATATCCTTTCACTGGTCATTTCAGCTCCACTTTTCAGTGCCAACTCTGTGCTAGTTCTAATTGCTTGGAATAAATTAATAATAAGCAAATTAATTATGTTTTCTGCCCTTAGAGGGCTTATAGACCAATGGGAGACATACAAGGCCCAAGGAAAAGGTGACAGATGACAAGATGCAAAAGCACCTCAAATAGCACCAACGAGAGGTAAATCTTTTGATATTCCTGTATTTTTCTTTGAGCGTAAAGTAAATTGGCCTTGGATTCGTGACTCAGAGAAAAATAACATCTTGAGATTGTAGAATTGACCTTTACAGGGCCATGATCTTTGAAAGAATTTTCAAGATGAGAAAGTGATAAAAAAGTCTGAGTAGGCTTGGGATTCCCAGGAGGTTCCATAATGTTCAAGAAACATTATATATTGGATATTGTTTGCAAATAGGTATGGGCTTGCTGTTCTCTGTATGCAAGTATATATACTTCAAACTGCATTCATGAGTGATGTATCACATTTATTTTATCTTCATGGTGTGTACTTACAAGTTTTCAAGCTTCTGTAACCTCGGAAAAATAAGCCATACCTTGGCAACTTAAGAGCACTCATGAATCTCCAGTTAAGGAGAAGAAAGGAAAAGCATCAGGAAAACAGCTAGAATCAGAGTGAGATTCAAACAGCACCCAAAGTTAGTATGGGTTTGCAGTTCATCAGGAGCTGGTTCTCACAGTGCTCTCAAGTTATTCCCTGACCATTGCAAAGTCTCGGCAGAGCCCTTGCATTCTCCTGATTCTGCTGCCTCCTCCTCAGAAGGGAGCAGCCCCACAGTGCAGGTTCTGTGACTTGCAACTTGATAGCATCAGAGGCAATAGGCTGCAAGAAACCAAGGGACTAGTACAGGGCCCTCAAGGCAGAAGCAATTCCTGAGAAACATGGAGTCCTCTTTGTGGTGAGCAAATTTCTGGGAGTCAGAGATTATAACCTTTTTTTGTTGTCACTGGCTCTTGAGGCTAGAATTTTTAAGTGTGGATATTTTTGTTTCTCCTCCCCCAAGTGCCTGTACATTATGTGGGGGGCAGGCATCATCATCACCTCCCAATGCACTTCACTGAGCACAGTTCATACTTTCCCTGTGGTTACAGTGTAGCTGTGGAAGCCAAGCCTTCTTGCTGGAGGTGTCGTGTGCTATATAACTCCTCCTCCTTCTCCTTCTCGTCCTCCTTGTCCTCCTCCAACACCTAATAATGAAAAAGGTGTTGGGAAGGTGGACAAACTCTATGGCATGAGAGCTGCAATACGCTTTTCCAAATTCTCCCACTGTGCCTTGCAATCAAATCAAACTGCTGTTCATTTCCAGACTAAGGGTGAAATGTTCTGGGATACAATGTTCTCAGTCCTGTTCCCGGTGGATGAGTCTCCACGGATCACAAATAGCACAGCTGATGTTAATGGTTGCTTATCACCCCAGCAACCTCTCCAATGGCCTGCAAAGTTTGCAGGAGAACTTTTAAGCAGGAAAATACAGCTCTCCTACCATTGTATGAAAGCTTTAAGATCAGATAATACTGTTGTGCTTTCAGACTTATTCATAGGTCTGAGCTCCTAAGAATTAAGAGGTATAGGACCCTAGGAAATCCTGTCAGGTGCAATTCTGCCAAGAGGACTGGAAATAAAATTAGAAGAATATGACATATGTGTTCTCTGAAATCATAGCCATGTATTCATGAAAATAAAGAAGCCCACCTTGGTCCATTTACAGGGTTTTAATGAGCTTTCATTCACTTATTTTTTTATTTAATTCTGTTGCCACTTGTTGCCAGACCAATGATCATAGGTACCAACCCTGCAGAAAATTTATAGGAGAAATAAATACATAGGAGAATTCTATACACAAATTGAGTAACATCTGTCTCCTGTGAATGAGGAGGTGACTGTCACCATTTGATTTTTCCAGGATTATAATATACGATGGCTTTCAGGAGATAGCTTTCAAAATCCATGAATGTTGGATTAAGCAAATGTGACTTCAGAAATTTAATGTAGCACAAAGAAGAATCAATTTGAACTCTTTTTTGTTGCCCTGAGATGGTTTGCTAAGTATTCAATTCTAAATGGTGCATTAACTGCACCAATAACAGGAGTATAAGGAAAGTTCTTACCCTCCTTAAGATTTTCAATTTTCCATCTATATCAGACACACACATAGATGTAATTTGCAACCTGTTTGTCAAACATCTTATTTGTTGATGCAAACACAGATGTGAGAACACAGATTTTTGAAAAAATATACCAAACTCTATTATTCTCTTTTCCTGTCCTTGTTCTTTATTTCCTTTTGCCTGTCTTCTGTGTAGAATCACAACTCAAATCCCAGGAATGTCTAGAAGGCAGTTTGAAAACCATCTAGAATTTTTCCATTTTCAGTGTGACGCTTTACATTTAAAAGTCAATTCATATTCATAAGTTGATCTGCTGAACAGAAAACATCTCAAGCTGTTCAGTCTTACTGATCCCCTTAATAGACCGGAAACGCTGTGAGGGCAGACAGGGTCATGGGGATCTTGATCTCCGTGGTTCTCACCCATGGTCCACACACACCAGAAGTAAAACCATCAGGAAAGACAGCAATGGTCATGACAGGCTGAGACTGACACAGTGCTTACTACATTCCAGGCAGTCTCTTAAACCCTTGACACATTACCACAATGTGGATTCACCTGTGAATTCATGTTTTGTTGTCCACATTGACAAGTGCAAAAGCCCCAGCCCTGTGGGATCCAGTGATGTGGCCAAGGTAGGTGAGGCAAAGAGCTGGATTCAGGACCAGAAATTTCACGTGGCTTCAGGGCCTGGGCCTTCATGGTCACAATATCGTACCTCTTGGCATAGAAAAATAAAGTGGCACACCTTATGTGAAAAGATTATTTGATCTTAGGTCCTTCCCAAACTGCTACCATATCTGCATGACATTTTAATATATTTCCTAGAGCGTCTGCATATTTTACCCTATAATCAAGTTTTCAAATGACCAAGTTCCAAATCATTACAAAGCTTTCCATGCTTCCCCCCCCCCCCCAAGAGTCGGGTTTTACATTACTCAGAAATCAGACCCACTTTTTACTCATTTCATTTGAATGAGGTTAGTGTGAGAGCTGACAGGATGCAGGTTCTACCTACCAGTTTGTGCAGGTTATGAACAACGCCATCTACAGACTTCCAGCCAGGTTAGCCTCTCCTCCACAAAGCTGTGTAGGCATTAGAGATGGTGAACATGTTTAATGAGCAATCTATACAACTACTTACAGCCCCCTTTCTTTAAGTTTATATCTTTGTATTCTAACACATTACAGCTGATGCTTTAATAAAAATAACATAATACTGGAGCTTGAAATCCTAAAAACTCACACAACTCAAGAATTCTATTCTCTTACCATGGGCTTTTCTCTAATTATGTCCTCTCTCAGTGATAATGGAAAATGTTTAAAGAGCCTTCGTAGATTGATTCACACTATAATTTGGATGTAGATATTATGTTTCTATCTGGAAGTGTGTGTGTGTGTGTGTGTGTGTGTGTGTGTGTGTGTTCCTGGGATTGAAATCAGAGACTTCACACCGAGTTACATTTCCAGCCCCTTCTATTTTGGTGCAATGTCTTGTTAAATTGCTGAATTGTTCAGGCTGCCCTAAAATATGTCATTTTCTGTATCAGCTTCTCAGGGTGCTGGGATTGCAAGTCTTTCTCATCAAGTGTCTGCCTGTTGAGTAGAGGAGAAATAACAAAGGCAGGTGAGTGCACTTGGATGTAAAACAAACTGTGACAAAATTTTTTGTTTGGGGTTTAACTTGATTTGTTGGTTAACTGATCATTATTTCAGATTTCCTTATGTTCTTTTTGTTTTTTTTTTTTTGTCAAGATGGTGGCCAAGGATTTGGGGAGGAAACATGACTTTTCCAAGTTGGGAAGGGTTTGTGTGGTGACGGATATGAACTGAGATCCATTACGGATTGGCTCAGCCAGCTCTGATCCCAGGAAACCTGGTGATTCCTGCTGTGGACATCTCTGGTGGGTAAATTCATACCATTTACTGTTTCAAGGTCTCAAAACCTGAAGATCCTCCATGATGACTTGGCTCCATTGACCTTCATAGGTTTTGAAGGCTCCTGTGAGTCACTGCCACTTCTATCCTATACCCTTGGTTAACACAAAGGCACAAGGTCATAAATGGACACAGTTGGTCTCTGCTTCAGCAACAGTTAAGTCCACATGTCAA